>JASDQU010250354.1:0-16356 GCA_032191745.1 Picea mariana | reverse complement strand
CACCCAAATAACTTCATCAATATTCTGGTCCAAAACCCATGACTAGGGTTGACATCAATGACAACAGCCAATCTTCCAACAGCTACAGCTGCAAGAACTTCAAGAAACATATATGTGTTAAGTGAAATTGGAAATGAAAAATGTTTTCTAGGAAAAGAAGATGAAAGTTGCCTATGGCACAGAATAATGGGTCACACACATTTTGATAACCTTGTCAAAGTCATCAAAAGAGAAGTAGTTAGAGAAATGCCCCAGATCATGAAACCAACCAACACTTTATGCAAGCATCGTCAACAAGGAAAGCAAACTAAGACCAAGTTCAAATCAAAGGAATATTCAACGACAAGACCATTGGAAATTGTGCATACTGATCTAGTTGGACCAACTAAAACAAAGGGCTTAAAAGGTGAGAAATACTTTATGTTGTTAGTTGATGATTATAAAAGAAAGATTGCAGTTTTCTTTCTCAAGAATAGGTCAGAAGATTTTGAAAACTTCAAGATCTACAAGGAAATGGTTGAAAATGAAATGGATTCAAAAATCAAATGCTTGAGATTTGATAATGGAGGAGAGTTCACCTCAAAGGAATTTATGGACTACTGCAACAATCATGGAATAAAAAGGAAATTCTATTTTGCTAGGACACCTCAACACAATGGAGTTGTAGAAAGAAAGAACAAGACAGTACAAGAAATGGCTCGAACAATACTAATGGATTCAAAATTGACAAATATTTTTTGGACACAGGCAGTGGATACATTAGTTCGCATTCAAAACAGAGTAATTCTCAGAAACAACAGTGACAAAACTCCTTACAAACTATGGAAAGGAAGACCATCAAATGTAAAGAATTTCAGAGTTTTTTGAAGCAAATGCTATATCAAAAAGGAAGATAGAAGAATGGGAAAGTTTGACTCTCACGTGGACAAAGGAGTACTTGTTGTTTACTCAAGTACAAGGAAATCATACAAGTGTTAAAATCTAATATTGAACAAATTTGTGGAAAGCATCAACGTAACAATTGATGAAACAGGCAGACCAGAATCAAAGGAAGAAAGTGAATCAATGAAATATCCCTTAGAAGAATAAGCAGAAGATGAAAAAGAAGTAGAAGAGGAAGATGAAGAGAATCCGACAGAAGCATAAGAGCAAGTTGAACAATTTTCTCCAAAGACACCCAATAAACGAGTACAGAAGAATTATCCTTCAGGTTATATTATCGGAAAAAAAGATGCAGGAGTTGAGACTAGAAGAAGAATCCATTCACCAGAACAAACACACCTAGCACTCTTATCTACAATTGAACCAAACTATTTTGAAGAAGCCAGGAAGGATGGATTTTGGAATAAGACCATGGATGAAGAATTGGATCAAATAGAGAAAAATGACACTTGGGAATTGGTTCCAAGACCAAAGAATAAGAATGTGATTGGCCCAAAATGTGTTTTCAAAAATAAATTGAATGAAGATGGACACGTTACAAGGAACAAAGCTAGATTGGTATGCAAAGGATATGCTCAGATTGAAGGAATCAACTTTGAAGAGACTTTTTCCCCATTTGCTAGAATGGAAGCAATTTGTTTTCTTTTAGCTTATGCATGCTCCAAAAATGTTAAAGTATATCAGA
Organism: Picea mariana; assembly: GCA_032191745.1. Taxonomy (NCBI): domain Eukaryota; kingdom Viridiplantae; phylum Streptophyta; class Pinopsida; order Pinales; family Pinaceae; genus Picea; species Picea mariana. Next base: position 14,729 of record JASDQU010250354.1, on the reverse strand, counting down.
TGGACGTAAAATCACATTTTATGAATGGGGAACTTGAAGAAGAAGTCTACATTGAACAACCAGAAGGATTTTAGTTGTCAGAGAACATAGATTATGTCTGTAAATTAAAAAAGGCCCTGTATGGTCTAAAAAAAGCTCCTAAAGCATGGTACTCTAGACTGGATAAGTATCTGCAGCAGGCAGGGTTCAGAATAGGAAGTGCATACAACAACTTCTACATCAAGGTAAGTCAAGGTAATATTTTATTAATTGAGGTTTATGTTGATGATATTATTTTTGGTAGTGATGATGACATGTTAAGCCATAAATTTGCAAAAGATATGCAAAATGAATTTGAAATCTCATTACTTGGAGAACTATCCTTATTTCTGGCACTTCAGATACATCAAAGTAACCAAGGAATTTTTATTTCTCAAACCAAGTATATCAGAGAAATGCTAAAGAGGTACAGAATGGAAGATTGCAAACTAGTTATCACTCCCAATCAAACTAGTTATCACTCCCAATCAAACTAGTTGCAAGTTGAGCAAAGATTATGATTCGAAGTCTACAGATCAAAGGCAATTCAAGTCAATTATTGGCAGCCTATTGTATGTGACAACATCCAGACTAGATGTAATGCAGGCAGTTGGACAGGTGGCACGATTTCAAGAAGCACCAAAGGAATCACATATATTAGCAGTGAAGAGGATTTTCAGAAATCTCAAAGGAACATAAGAGTTTGGGCTATGGTATATAAAAGGAAAGGATATATCACTAATTGCCTACATAGACACAGATTGGGCAGTTTGTATTGATCATCGATGAAGCACCAGTGGAGCAGTGTTCTACTTGGGTGAGTCTTTAGTATCATGGCTAAGAAAGAAAAAATAATTAGTATCTCTATCTACAACCAAGACAGAGTATATTGCAACAACATGTTGTACACGGGTTCTTTGGATGAAACAAACTTTGATAGATATATAGGTTGAGTATAATGATCCCATTCCAATATATTGTGATAATACAATCATCATCGGTATCTCAAAAAACCTGGTGATGCACTCCAAGATGAAGCACATTCCAATAAAGTATCACTTTCTACAGGAACAGGTTGCAGAAAAGAACATCAGAGTTGAGTATGTGGGCACTGTTGTCACAGGGGCAGATCCGGGGTTCAATGCTACAACAGGGCACCAACAAAATCCTAACTACTAACCCTTTCAGAAACACCTGTGAAGCAGATGAAGTCTCACCTAAGGTAGAGGTAGGAGTGGTTGCAAGAATCATGTGTATGCAACCTTAGCGTGGACAAAAAATTGTGATTCTAGACTTAATAAAGCACTTAGTGTTGTTAGTTCTTCAATATGTAGTCAATATCCACTCCACTGGTAAAATAGAGCTTCGCAACATTCACAGTGATCTAACGTATTCAAGCACTTAGCATTGGTAAAATACATCGAATCTAATAGATCAAGCACTAAGCATATTCATGTGTATCAGATCTCACACCCTACACATCATTAGCACTAAGCATAAGAAGATCTATCCAATCATCCCATATCACTTAGCAAAAGGAGACATAAACACATTAAGGCAAACACAAGGCAATACAACACAGTATTTACGTGTTTCACCCCCACCCTAGGGCTACGTCCACCAAATCTTCTTCTTTATTATCATCTTCAACCGGTTACAAGCACAAAGCCATCAAAAACCCCACTACGTACAGGACAGAAGATCTGTGCAGCTCGCTAGATCCTTCTTCCTTGCATTACAACACAAAAGCCTTCTGCAACTTCTTACAATGACTTGTGCTTAGCTTCTGCAAGTATCACATAGGCACAAAGCTCTTACAGACCTTACTTGCACTTAGCATACATCATATATATATTTTATTCGACCTTTCTTACATTGCCTATCCTTCTATTTATACATACAAAAGTGAGCCTAAGCATGGGTAAACCCATGGGCTGACATCCCAATCCCGTTACATATTCCCAAAAACCCAAAATGGACCCAAAAGTGGGCTGAGATCCCTTGATCTCCGTATTTCACTCCTCCTTCGATAGGCTGTCGAAGTCCCAAAATAGGTCAACATGACCAAGAAACTCCCAAAACTTGGTCAAGGACCAACAATTCCCCAACAATCACCTGTGACTCGTCCTGAGTCACTCTGGTCTGATTAGTTCTACCTCAAATGCATCGATCTTGGCTCGAGCTTCTTTGACCTGCTATAGTGCTATGACCTCTTTCTCAGTGAAGTACTGAATCACTGTGTCATTTACTGGCCCTTCTAGGCATTGTTCTACAGTGATGATAACCTATTCTAGCTCAGCTCCTTGGCTTTCAATTTCAGTGAACAGTTGGCATGCCTTCTCTTGTACTGGTTGAATTCATTGAGAGACTTCTATCACTTTACTTTGGATCATGTGGATCTGTTGCTGGGCGGTGCGTTGCTCTTGAAATCTCTTCATTCTTTCGATTGGGGACAAGGTCTTCAACTATGCCTGTAACGTATCTGCATGCTGCTTTGCTTCTTGGAGCTGCGACTCTAATGCCTGCAACTTTGGATTCTTCATGAGGTTTTCATATGTCTGAGTGCTCCTAGAGATCAACTTCTTGCATTACAACGCAAGGGATTTTAATCTTCCAAATGCGCTGTGGGCAGTTGCCTCCCTTAGGTCTCTTATATCTTGAGGGGCATCGGGCACATTATGAAGTTCCATATCTGCGATGTGTTGCTAAAGTTGTTGGATCACTTCTTCAAGCTGTGCCACCTGCTGTGGAATTCATTCTTCATCTCTCACTTCGATGACAGTCATAGAGAGAAGTTCTATGTTGACCTATTCCTTTATTTCTAGCTGCTCTGCGATCAACTGCTCCTTTCTTTGCTGTAGCTGTGCTTTTTCCTCATCCCACTTTGCTTGCAGGGAAATATTTTCTCCATCTGTAGTACCACGTTTCTCTACAAGTGCACTCTGTACTTGTGTTAAATCCTACGTGGCTTGCATTGTTTCTTCCTAATCTCATCGAGGGAAATGTTTGACTGAGTTGATGATTCGGTGGAGTTGAGCTGGCTCATATCTCATTTCTAGCATTCCTGCTGATAAAGGCGCAGTGGAGACTGCGTGGCTAGATAGAAATGCTTGCAACCCTCGGAGCTCAGCTTCAATATGGCCATACATATCCTCCTTCTTAACCTCCTTCTTTTCTTCTATCTCCTGCAAAGCATCATTCAGGGCAGTGATGATGAAATTGAAGTGATCGGGAGTTAGGACAGTTTGGAACTTAGTCTGGGTTGCTTTTACTTTCTTCCGTGATGACGATTTCTGGGGGGAAACCTTTATTTTCTTCAAGGGGTCCTCCTTGTCTCTATGCAATGTTCCCTCGCCTTTGTTTTTCTTAGCTTTTGTGCCATTGATCTCTTCGCCATCATCTCCTTTATCTAGTGAAATGGATGCAGTCTTCATGGATGTGCTCTCTATATCCTGAACTTCTTTAGGCTTATTTGTCTTACTAGGTCCTGGTGTATCTAGTGCATCTTCCAGACTATCTACATCGGAAAAATCCATAGGGTTGGCTTGGATAAGGAGGTTCACTGACCATTCCTTGGTGATTTCCTCTAAGTATTCCTCCGTAAGCTTGTAATATGACTATAACTACTCTTTATGGCAATCTTCGTGCGTTGTGATATAAATGAAGTGGCGGTCTGTGCTGAACTTCATTAAGGGCCTAAACCTACGGAGGTTTTTCGGGGTCATACGAGGCTCGGACTGGATGACGAGCTTCAACGAGTTGTAATAAGTGTGGAATACGACATTGGATTGCCACTTCTTTTTCATATCGTTCGAGTACCACAAGGTACTGAACTTCAAAGGTCTCGATGTTCAAGAAGGTCACACCTTATGACATCTCCCATGCGATGAAAGTGATCAATATGAGAATCCAGTTGAAGTGGAAATCATATCCTTGGTCTTGTGCTTCCTTGCAATCAAGCTCTAGCTGGTTTACAAGGTATTGTGCCCAATTCATCTAAAGTCCTTCTGTGCACTTCTCTGCGAGATCAACTATGAATCCAGTCACTTGGGTAGCAGGATAGTAGCAACTTGATGCATGAGTTCACTTCCTGGTGTCTACCGAAGTGCAGGATCTTCATCACATTAAGCAGTGTGGATTGGGTGATGTTCTGGGTCCATGACTGTGGGATAATATTTGAATTCTTGCCTTTGGTCCTAGTCAGATACTTGTGCGGGGCGAGCATAATGTAAGACTTCCTTTCTCCAAGGTTGAAGTCACTAAACTTCAATGTTGCAAGCTTATCCTGATCAACACGAACTGTGTGTATCCCTTTTGGGAGGTACGTCATAACCAAAGCATAGTCAAAATCTCTGGGCACATTGTCTCAGTTGATCACGCCACTTAGAGGGGGTAGATAGGAAGGTAGAGCTTAGAATTAGCTTGGCATTCGTAAGATCGTCCCTGTGCTTAGTAAACTTTTTGTCTACCTATTAGGATGGTCCGGCTCAAGTAGTGGATGTAGAGGCTAGCAGTCCTCTCGTCGAAAATGCTTGAATGCCTGTAGACACCCCTCTCTCTGACATGACTCTTTCAGTCATCAAATCAAGGAGAACTTCTGTTATAGATTCTTCTACTGCAGTGAGCTCATTGGACATACGCACTTAGGATAAAATAATCGGGGTCACAATGGTATTAGAGACAACACTAGGATGAACAACAAGAGTGCAATGAGCACTGTATACACTTGCTAGTCTGCGGGCTTCAATTTCTTAGTTGGAAAAAGTGTTCTTTGTGCATGGCATGACAAGATAAATAGGAAATATTGGCAATGGTTCACTTGTAATGGGTATGAGCCTCATTAATTCTTTGTTCTATCTGTTATGGCATGGTCCAATGATCTAGTGGTGATCCATCAATGCTTTCTGACCCGTTCGGAGCGGCATTCAAATAGATATATCATCTTCCAATGGCTATATTTCTTCGCTATGGTGAAGTGCCCTATGCCACTATTCTGATATCCCAACGAAGCTCCAATTCTGCAAAGTTTCCACCTGCGAAGTTCCCTCTGGAACCTACTGTAACTTATCTATCATAGCCTTCTTCTTACTTATCTTTCTAGCCTTCTTCCTCGTGAGTTCTGTCTCGATGGTTCTCTTCCCATTCTAATTCTTATTCTCTTTGAACATTGTCACTTCGTGCTGCTGAGATTCTCTCCTAGGATTCAGGTGTGTCACTTCTTCTTGATCTGGGGTAGAAATTTCAGTCTTTTTTTTTTTCTTTCAATGTTCTTATAGCTTCGACATCTAGGCTTCTAGTGTTAGATAGCTTCGATCTATTCTCCTATTCTTCAATCAATTGTGCAATCTTTCTGGTCATCAAATCTTTTCATTCTTGTTGCTTCTGCTCAAAAACTTCTTTTTTTTTTTACTTCGTTTGGATTGAACTTTGTCAATCCAAGGTTTTCCAAGTAACATAGTAAATGGGGCACGGTCCTCAATGAATTTGATAATCTCAAAATATTCTTCTGTCGAAGTTCCATTGGCATTTTGATCAAGAAATGAGAGCGGAGATATAATAAATAAATGCACATAGATATCACAGATATTTGATAATATAATAGAAATGTATCAGAGATGCAACCATAAACTGAGATATACAGTAATACATGATCTCTATTGATAAAAGAAATGTATAGAGACTGTTAAAATACAGAGTGAAATACTCGCTAGAATGGTGGGAGCGTATCTCTGAGAAGAGATGTGACGGCTACTCGCATTCGCAAGAAGATGATTACAATGAGGCTCTAAAGGAATTTTACAATAAACAGGAATGCCAAAAATCCATGACATCCAAAAACCTAAACCTAGGAGATGAAGGGTCAAAAGTCATGTGGGCCCCGTTTGGGTAAGTTAGTGCATTAACTTCCTAGGGTCGTAACTTTTGCATACGATCTCTGTTTTAGGCGCATGATAGCTCATTGGAAAGGTATCGTATATGAGATTCATTTTGGGGCCTCAATCATGTCGTAGGATATCATTGATTTGGGTCGATCCCGAAAAACCTTCATTTAGGCCCTCAAAATGGCCCTAGAAGTTAAAACCTTCTAAAAATAGTAAATTGCCACAATTGCTAGAAAACTATTTTGAGCTAGTTGGAAAAGGTGGGTGGCCACTGATATCCATATGGATAAATCCTTCCTCCTTAGGAAACAATGGTATCCATTGCGTTGAGTTCCTGGGGGAGAGGGAAAAGCATTTGCTGAATCTGCATCTTGGTGAGTTGCTTGTCTTGCTGGAGACATCGCACTGCTTAGTTTGTGGAAGTCTGTCACGAACCTGTTGAGGTTGAGGTTGTTCAACAAGTTGAGATACATGAGAGGACGGTGTGCACAAGGAATCTTTGCATTTTGATGCAGCCTTGTCGACCTGCTTCTTTGGGATAGAAGGTGCTTGGGGCGAGGCTGTAGTGGTTGTAGTGTCCTTCTGTTCTCCTTTTGAACAGATTGTGAAGAAGATAATTTTTGCAGTATGAGATACTCCTTTGTGACACTTTTTAGGTGGAACAATAGTGGGAACTACCTCTGGTATTCTATAGATATGACCCCCCAAAGTGACAATGACACTATGAGGTCGAGACTCATAAATAGCATGGTGCTTCCACATATATGGCTGGACCAAGAGAACACCACAGACATCCAATGGGGAAACATCACATAGTACCTCATCCTTGAAGGGTTGGATGCCGTATGAAAATCAACACTGTTGGTTGACATGAAGATCTCATCCTTGGTGAAGCCACCCAATGTTGTATGGCTGCGGGTGTGGTGTTGTCGACAATCCCAACTATTTGACAACCTCTGCTGATATGAGGTTCTTCTGGATTCCGCTATCAACAATAAAATGCAGCGGGGTCCCCTTCACCCACATATATGAATGAAATAGGCACTCTCCCTCTTAATGATCTGTTGGTTATTCTAGTTGAATTGTTGCGGTCATGAAAATAGCAATGGGGTCTGCATCAATGATCTGTCCTTTACCAAGGGTTCGATTCCTTGTCTTTGATCTTGACCACCAATGACTGTTTTCAGTGACATTCATTGGTGTTGTGCTAGGGGATTTTGTGGAAATCGCACCATTTTCTGGTGTCCTTCTGTCTTCCCATGACCCTTCTTTTCCTGTGTCTTGGACTGGTTTTCAGGAGACTGTTTGTTAGGGCTGTCTTTTTCATACTTTGGTTATTTCGGATTTGCAGACCCAAGATATCATTTGTTCTAGTGCTTAAATTTCTGCTCGATTTTAACATCATATTGATAGGCAACACCGAGTGATGAGATGTCCAGAAAATCCATTTCAGTTTGGATGTATCTGTGTAGAGCCCCACGGTATTTCAGAACCAAATGTCATTTGAAGTATTTGATACCCATCTTGGTGCGCAAGGTATGGAAGGTATTGGTGAACTCCAGAACTTCTTGGCCCCTCTCTTGCTGCAGTGTGGTCCATCTCATGTACTGGTCCTAATAGTTTCCAATAGGGTGATATTGTTCCTTTACCGCATCCACAAAAAAATCCCAAGTGGGATCGACCCCATATATTTTAGATTCCTTTGTGGAACTCTTCTCCCAATAAGTTTCCCACCAATGTTTGACATGGGGGAGAGCTTTAAGGAGTGTGAAGGTTATCGTTTCTTTGTCGGAAAATTTGTGAACAGAGTAATAACCTTCTAGCAGATTTAACCATTTGTCTAGGGCTTCTGCATCTATCTGTCCTTCAAATACAGGGATATCAAAATTAACTTGTACCTTGAAAGGCGAGGTGCCTCCAAAGTGTCCCCTTGATGAAGATGCACATGTTTCTATCTGTGGGCGTTGAAGGATGTGAGAACAATTCTCCATCCTTTCATCCCTCTGTCACGCGAGAGCTTGCTCAAGCAACAGATTGATAGGATTGTCTGCTCCATCCTTTTTCTTTTCTTATGCCATTGAGGGTTTCTTGGGTGTACGAGAGCGATTTTTTTCAAAAGAGACAAGATCGAGACCCAACTTGCTATACTCAGACCTCATTGGAGACATTCACTGAAAAACGATCAAGAGTAGCCTACTCTGATACCACTGATCCAGATTATTTTCGGCATGAAATGAGAGCGGAGATATAATAAAGAAATGCATAGAGATATCACAGATATTCGATAATATAACAGAAATGTATCAGAGATGCAACCATAAAAACATATATATAGTAATACATGATTTATATTATTAAAATAAATGTAGAGAGACTGTAAAAATACAGAGTGAAAGACCCGCTAGAATGGTGGCATCTTATCTTCGAGAAGAGATGTGATAGCTACTCACATTCGCAAGATGATGATTACAATGAGGTTCTAAAGGAATTTTTACAATAAACAGGAATGCCAAAATTCCTAGACATCCAAAAACCTAACCCGAGGAGATGAAGCATCAAAATTCATGTGGGCCCTGTTTGGGTAAGTTAGTGCATCAACTTCCTGGGGTCGTAACTTTTGCATACGATCTTTGTTTTAGGTGTGTGATAGACCGTTGGAAAAGTATCATCGAGGAGATTCATTTTGGAGCCTCAATCATGGTATAGGATATCATTGAGTTGGGTAGATCCTGAAAAACCTTCATTTAGGCCCTAAAAATGGCCCCGAAAGTTAAAACCTGCTAAAAATAGTAAATTGCCAAAATTACCAGAAAACTGTTTTGAGCCAGTTGGAAAAGTTGGGTGGCCACTGATATACATATGGATCACATTTATAGATATCTGAGTAAGTTTTCCACATAGGTTTACCAATTTCCCTCTGAATAACCCTATTCCTCCTAATGAAGGAATCATATCAGGCCTCCTTATAACTTCCCAAGTTTCCTCTGTCATGATATTCACCTGTGTTTCTTCATCCAGAACATAGTCAATGTCAAAGTCTCCTATTCGTACCTCGATGCATTATTTTTCTTTAAATACCTCTAATAACCTAACATTTTGGTGGTCATTCAAGGTGTCTTTCATCTGTAGTAATACCTTTTCTGATTATTTCTAGGGTTCTTCTATTTCTGGATCTGCCTTAGGGTTTTCTTGATTCAGATTCATTCTTTCAAGCTTAGAAATCATTCTAGGGAAATCCAACGCTTCATGGTCCATAGCTTTACAACAAAGACAACTAGGTCTTCCACCAGGGCATTCCTTAGCTAGATGGCCCGATTTTCTGCAACTGTAACATAGGGTTAATCCTCTCTTTCTTTTAAATGATCCCCAGCCTCTCTTATACTGTGCACTAGGATCATGGTAGCTAACCTGCAAAAAATTCTTTATAGGGTCCTGCGTCCATTTATTAGTCCAAACATTCCTTCTATGCATATGTATAACATATCTATCACTATTCTTGTCAGATCCATTAGTATCAAACTTTCTTTTATCTATCAGTGCCCTAGTTTTCAAGCTAGGACAAAATCTATCCAACATACCTAGATTCATATTTTAGAAACAAAACATTTCACTTATCTTACTTCTACAGAGCACAAAGATTTTAGATCTAGAACTTTTAACTATTCTTACCTTTATCAGAGCACAATGCTTATAGATCTTACCTCTTTTAATCAGAAAAATCCACTTTTACCTTTCTTAGAGCACAAAGTGTTCAAATCTTTCTTTCTTTCTTCAGATCGGGCTTCTTTATTTTCAGATCTGACCTCTTTTCTTCAGATTGGGCCTTTTCCTTTCAACACAAAGCTTTATAAATCGAATAGAATTATGCACACTAGGGCACAGACCTTCGCACAAGGCTTTTAGATCACCCTTTTGCACAAACATTCTTCTTCTTAGTTCCCATCAATCACAATTTCAGGTCTCGACAATGGAACCATTTGTTGGCATAGGGGCAGACCCGAGGTTCAACGCTATAGCAACGCACCAACAAAACCCTAACTATCATCCCTTTTTGCAACACTTGTGAAGTAGATGAAGTCTCACCTGAGGTAGAGGAAGGGGTGGTTGCAAGACTCAGGTGTCTACAGCCTTAGCTGGGACACAGATCTCTAATTCTACACTTAATAAAGAACTTAGCACTGTTAGTTCTTCAATATGCAATCAATATCCACTCCACTGGTAAAATAGACCTTCGCAGCACTCACAGTGATCTAATATATTTAAGAACTTAGCAATGGTAAAATACATCGGATCTAACGGATCAAGCACTAAGCATATTCATGTGTATAAGATCTCACACCCTACACATCATTATCACTAAGCATAAGCAGATCTATCTAATCATCCCATAACACTTAGCCAAAGGAGACATAAACACATTATGGAAAGCACAAGGCAATACAACATAGTATTTATGTGTTTCACCCCCACATTGGGGCTACGTCCACCAATTCTTATTGTTTATTAGCGCCTTCAACCGGTTAAAAGCACAGAGCCATCAAAAACCCCACTGCGCACAGAACAGAAGATCTGTGCATCTCGCTAGATCCTTCTTCCTTGCGTTACAATAAAAAATCCTTCTGCAAATTCTTACAGTGACTTTCACTTAGCTTCTACAAGTATCACATAGGCACAAATCTCTTATAGACCTTACTTGCACTTAGCATACATCATATAAATATTTTATTCGAGCTTTCTTACATTGCCTATCCTTCTATTTATACGTACAAAAGTGATCCTAAGCATGGGTAAACTCACGAGTCGACATCCCAATCCCATTACATATTCCCAAAAACCCAAAATGGACCCAAAATTGGGCTGATATCCCTTGATCTCCTCTCCTTCTTGCGCTCCTCCTTTGACAGGCTGTCGAAGTCACAAAATAGGTCAACATGACCAAGAAACTCCCAAAACTTGGTCAAGGGCCAACAAGCCCCCAACACCCACCTGTGACTCATCCCGAGTCACTCTGGTCTAATTAGTTCTGCCTCGAATGATTCTAGCTTGGCTTGAAAATCTTCGACCTACTATAGTGCTACAACCTCTTTCTCAGTGAAGTCCCAGATCACTACATCGTTTACTGGCCCTTCTAGGCATTGTTCTGCTTTGATGACAACTTATTCTAGCTCAGCTCCATGGATTTCAATTTTGGTGAACGGTTGGCATGCATTCTCTTGTACTGGTTGAATTCATTGAGAGACTTCCATCACTTTACTTTGGATCGTGTGGATCTATTGTTGGGTGGTGAGTTGCTCATGAAATCTCTTCATTCTTTCAACTAGGGACAAGGTATTCAACTGTGCCTGTAACATATCTGCGTGCTTCTTTCCTTCTTGGAGTTGCGACTCAAATGCCTGCAACTCTTGATTCTCCGTGAGGTTTTCATATGTCCAAGCGCTCCTATTTCTCAACTTCTTGCATTCCAAGGCAAGGGATTTTAATCTTCCAACTGCGCTGCGGGAAGTTGCCTCCCTTAGGTCTCTTATATCTTGAGGGGTCTCAGGCACAGTATGAAGTTCCATATCTGTGATGTGTTGTTGAATCTACTGGATCACTTCTTCAAGCTGTGCCACCTGCTGTGAAATTCATTCTTTAGTTCTCACTTCGATGACGATCGCAAAGCGAAGTTCTTTGTTGACCTATTCCTTTACTTCTAGTTGCTCTACGATCAATTGCTCCTTGCTTTGCTATAGTTGTGCTTTTTACTCATCCCACTTCACTTGTATGGAAATATTTTCTTGTTCTTCAGTACCATGTTTCTCTACAAGTACGATCTGTACTTGTGTTAAATCCTGGGTGGCTTACCCTATTTCTTTCTGAGTTCATCGAAGGTGAGCTTCGAATGAGTCGGAGATTCGGTGGAGTTGAGCTGGCTCATCTCCCATTTCTAGTGTTCCTACTGATAAAGGTATAGTGGAGACTACGTGGCTGGATAGAAGTTCTTGTTGCACCCTTCGAAGCTCAGCTTTAGTATGGCTATACATCTCCTCCTGCTTAGCCTTCTGCTTTTCTTCTATCTTCTCCGAAGCATCATTCAGGGCAGTGATGATGAAATTGAATTCATTGGGAGTTAGGAAAGTCTAGAACTTAGTCCGGGTTGCTTTATTTTCTTCCGTGATGATGGTTTCTGGGGGGAAACCTTTATTTTCTTCGAGGGGTCCTCCTTGTCTCTATGCGATTTTCCCTCACTTTTGTTTTTCTCAGCTTCTGTGCCATTGATCTCTTCGCCATAACCTCCTTGCTATGGTTAAATGGATGCAGTCTTGACAGATGTGTTGTATGTATCCTGAACTTCTCCAGGATTTGTTTTCTTACTAGGTCTAGGTGTATCTAGTGCAGCTTCCAAACTGTCTACATCGAACAACTCCGCAGGGTTGGCCGGGATAAGGAGGTCCACCGACCATTCCTTGGTGATTTCCTCTAAGTCTTCGTCCGTAAGCTTGTAATATGACTGCAACTGTTGCTTATGGCCATCTGCACGAGCTGTGATATAAATGAAGCGGTGGTCCACATTGAAATTCATTAAGGGCCGAAACCTGTGGAGGGTATTCGGGGTCATACGAGGCTCGAACTGGATGGAGAGCATCAACTGGTTGTAATAAGTGTGGAATATGACATTGGATTGCCACTACTTATTGATATCATTTGAGTACCACAAGGTACTGAACTTCGCAACCAAAGGTTCAAAGGGCTCGATGTTCGGGAAGGTCGCAGCTTTCAGCATCTCCCATGCGATGAAAGCGATCAATATGAGAAGCCAGCTGAAGTGGAACTCATATCCTTGGTCTTGTGCTTCCTTGCAATCAAGCTCTAGCTGGTTTACAAGGTACTGTGCCCAATTCATTTGAAGTCCTTCTGTGTACTTCCCTGTGAGGTCAACTAGGAATCTAGTCACTTGGGTGGGCCGGTTCTTGCAAACTAGCTTGCCTGTGATCAACTGACATGCAAGGTGCACTACGCCGCTCTGGATAGAGGCTACCTTGTAACCTCACGTGCCCTTCTTGACATCACCATAAGTCTCTTTGATCCTCTATGCTAATGATCAGTCTGAGGTCTTTCTAGGGTAAAATTCATGTGGGTCAGGGCCCTACATGCTTAGCCCTGTGATCCAATTGATCAAGGTTGGATCCACAGTGATGTAGTGGTTCAACCATAAGTATCCTCCGTGGTAGTAGGAAAACAACAACTTGATGCATGTGTTCACTTCCTGGTGTCTATCAAAGTGCGAAATCTTCATCACATTGAGCAGTGTGGACTACGCGAGGTTCTAGGTCCATGACTGTGGGATAATCTTTGAATTCTTGCCTTTGGTCCTAGTTAGATACTTGTGCGAGGTGAGAATACTGTAAGCCTTCTTGTCACCAAGGTTGAAGTCACTAAAATTCAATGCTGTGAGGTATCCTAATTGACACTAATTGTGTGTATCCCTTTCAGGAGGTATGACGTAACCAAAGCATAGTCAAAATCTCTAGGCACACTATCTCAGTTGATTGTGATGCTTAGAGGGGGTAGATAGGCAGGTAAAATGTTTAGAATCAACTTGGAATTTGCAAGATCATCCTTATGCTTAGTACTCTTTTAGTATACCTGTCGGGATGGTCCGGCTCGAGTAGTGGACAGAGAGGCTGGAAGTCCTCTCGTCGTCAATGCTTGAATGCCTGTAGACACTCCTCTCTCTGACATGACTCTCTTAGTCATCAAATCAAGGAGAAATTCTATTACACATTCTTCTACTACGGTGAGCTCATCGGACATACATGCTTGGGATAAAATAATCGGGGTCCTGAAGGTCTTAGAGACTGCACTAGGACGAACTATTGGAAGATTGGTTGTTGTCAATGATGTCAACCCTAGTCATGGGTTTTGGACCGCAAGATTGATGAAGGTATTTGGACATGAAGGAAAATGCACATGCAGATACAACACCCATGGATGGATAGTATACATCATGTTATTTTTGGTGGTATGTGTCATGTCATGTCCATCCTCATGGTTGAGGAGAAATGAATTTTTGGATATGACAAAGTGAATTGTACATGTAGGCCCTGAAGATAAATAAAGAAAAGAATTACAAAATAAGAAAGTGTCTGGTCGGCCCTAATGTTAAAGGGAAGTGACATAAATGGTATAAATAAACATCATTATACATTCATTTGATTCAAGTCGAATTTCAGAGAGAATAAGAAGTAAAATAAGGCCGGATTTCAAGGGAGGATGAAGTCTTTTGGTGATGTGTTCTAAGGTATGTTATTTTCAGGTCATCTTGCCATTTTTGCTATAAATTTTTTTCTAGAACGATTCAGATGGTGAAATCGCTATGGTATTGAGAAAACATATCAAGGTAACTCTGGTAAAATGTTCATCTCTTTATTCTCTACAATTATGGAGATACACTCTATGGAATATAGGGTTTGTGACCAGTCCTAAAGCTAGTCAATAAACAAGTGTTCTGGGTAAAACAATCATAAAGTTTTCATATAGCATCCAAATGTAGTGGGACCACTTCCATTGGAAATAGTATGGGCCATAGTTTCTTGTGTGTGAGTTTTAGAATTGGATGTTAAATATTGAGCTCAAGTCATGCTGTACAAGTTGGGTCTTTTGAACAGACCAGAATTGAATAAAGTCTACCATTCTTTCTATAATCTCTTTTTGGGGAGGATTCAAGGAGTGAAAATTGGAGGAGTTTCAGAGAATAAATTGAGTAATATTATCTACAGGATCAGAGTACTCCAAGAATTGAAGAATTGCAGAAATTGAAGAAGTCTCAGGAAGCATTATTAGGTTCTA
>JASDQU010250351.1:0-16360 GCA_032191745.1 Picea mariana | reverse complement strand
GATATATTTCTGTTATTTTATTGGATATACGCAATATCTCTGTGCATTTCTTTATTATATCTCCGCTCTCATTTCGTGCCGAAAATAATCCGGATCAAGGGCTCTCTTTGGAGACACTATCTTGATGCAGGATATGACTTTAAAACTATTGCTAGATTTAACACCTTTGAAATAATGGGTTCTGGTTATATTAGCGAAAGAAAATAAGACTTGGGATATGGAGTCGATTCGATAAAACAACGGAAACAAATGACTCAGTGACTGAATTTTGAGAGGATAAAGGCTAGGTGAGAAACAATCTTCAGTGCAAAATAGTAATGTTTGGCCAGGAAAAATATAGGAAGTAACTTGAAGCACCACTGCAGGTGAATTCAGAGTTAGTTTTTTAGAAGAAAAATGTTTTGTCTAAATGGTGTGAACAAGGGGCGTTGTGCAATGAATCCACAGGTTCGAAAATTTGTTCCGAATTAGACAGAAAAAGATATGAATATAGATAATAGTAAGCACATACGCAAAAGGGAAAACAATACATCCAACTACTACAACTAGAATCTTTTCATCAAAATTACAGGACCTTTGCATTAAGTTTCTGTCGAACTCAAATTACATACAATAGCTACTATCTCTACCAATTTTGCCAACCAACCCCTTTTACATGAAAATGATCCCCATATATAAAAACTAATGTCACCCTTGGTTGTTATGGCCGAGCTACTCTCTCCTGGAATCATGGATCTAGTTTCTTTGAAAGAGAGCAATAACTTCAATGAATTTACTAAAAATAGGAAACCCGACTTTTCCAAATCATAATCGTAATCGAGATATTCTTTACAATCATTGATCATGATCAACATTTGACCCTATGGTTGTTATAAGTCATCATTTTCATTGATGGACACTCTGTCACCCCTGCACAACAATTCTACCACGCAACTATAACCTACAACAAAAAATGCAGCGGATTACGCAACAAACTAGGAAAATAGGTGTTAAATATGACATCATATCTCACTAATAAAAAAATATTTTTAGAAACTGAGAGAGAATTTTGTATTTAATCTCTTTATAAAGAAAAACCTCTCTCGGTTTCTTGAAATTAATTCATAGCTGACCGTAATACGTGTCGCACAAACATGTCTCAAACAGGAAATCATGAAAGATGAAAAATATGTCTCAAATATTTATTCGAATCTCCCAATCCGTGACACCTATTTCAAATATGAGAAAGGTTTTTATTATTTGTTTTTTCCTCAACAAAAACCTCGAGGATTTTCAACATTCCTCTCCAGTTGGTCAGAAAGTGATCTTGAAGTTGACCACTAAACTAGTCATTTGTGCAACGCGACCTATAGCCTGTGTGCAGGAAAATCCTCTGCACGAAAGCATCCTATGTGTGAAAGCATCCCACTGTGTGAAGAAATACACTGCGTGACAAAATCCACTTCACGATGACATCCTCTGTGCGACAACATCCTATGCACGACAACATCCTACTGCACGACGAAATCCACTGCACAATGACATCCTCTGCGCGACAACATCCTATGTGCGACAACATCCTATTGCGCGAAAACATCCTTTGCATGACAGAATCCTTTGCATGATGAAGTTCTCTGTGCAGCGTGCAGTTGCAAATGGAAATGGAAATAATAAATGATAAGATTCATTTTGAAACTAACCCTTGGAGATGTTAGATGATGCCAGGCATAAAAACAATATGGGTGCTAACAGGCATGACTTTGCATATTGTTGAAAAACCTCTAACCTTAGCTATGAAAATCATGGTGCTAACACCAGACATGACTTCACACTTCTCATTCTCTATTTCATGGTCTCATGTGAATCCTAGCTTTGGGTCTGGGGGCATGATGCCTCCTTATACTCCTTTTTCATTTGGTGTGGGTCATATCCCTCAACCATCTCCTACGGTAGGAGGTTGTAATCCTCCTTCCTCTAGACCTAATCCTAGCTTCACTTTTCCAAGATCAAGTGCTCAAATGGGTGGTCATTCTACTTCTTATATTCCTTCTGTCATTCCTTCTTCCACAGTGTCGGTTCATACGAATGATTTTCTCATGGAAAATGTCCCTCTAACCTCTATTGTTTCATTCAAGGGGAGTCAGTTTTATAGTATGGGAAACTCCTTGCACGAAGTTCCTTCATCCGAGGGAAACATATATCCTCACATGAGTAACCCATGTCACGTCGCTTTCTCCTCGCAAGTGGATTCCTTGGTGATGATTCCCTTACAAACTTTTATGAATCTGTTGGGAGGAGGATACTATCCTACTGGATAGGACCATGGTGTACACCAAACCCCGCTTTGCTCGCGATATCTCAAAACCATTCTTTCCCAGGAGCATGGTCCCATTTTCTGCAACCAATGGGTGCATGTCATGCTAGAAGAAAAATTCCAGTCACTGCGAGTCATACTGGAGTTAAGTCACCAACCTATGCTAGTCATGTTGGAGACTTGTCACCAGCCTCTACAATTCATGTTGAGGATAAGAAACTATCCGCTGCAAGTCATGTCGGGGGCACAACTCTAGTCACCGCTAGTCACACTGGAAAAACATTACCAACCTCTGTAGGTCATGTTGGAGATCAGCTACTAGCCTCTGCAAGTCATGATGGGAGCATGTCACTAGCCACTGCAAGTCATTCTAGGGGAATTGATATGATTGAGAAGCCTAGACATATAGTACATAAGCCCAAGTTCCTTTGTAGACTTTGAAAGGAGGTCACTTGACTCATTTATTCCCTACTACTATCGTGGTACGAGAAGCGCAGTCCTTGTCTGATGGCCCTTTGGGTTCTGAATCATCTTTGGTTTCCCAACAATCTAATCCTTCTTTGGTTGATATAGCAGTCATGCGGTTGCAATCTTCAGTCGACAACACTCTTATTTTTGGGAGTGATGTGTCTCTTGACCATGTTGTCTCACATCCTGTTCAATCGACGGTCATGTCGATGCAATATTCGACTGACACCACTCTTGTTTTGGGGAGTGATGTGTCTCTTGACCATGTTTCCTCACATCCTATTCAACCAACGGTCTTGCCGATGCAATCTTCGACCGACACCACTCTTGTTTTGGGGTGTGATGCGTGTCTTGACCATGTTGTCTCGCATCCTATTCAACCAATGGTTGAATAAGTGGTCATGCCAATGCAATTTTTGGTCAATACCATTCTTCTCTTGGAGAGTGACAATTCTAAGGAAGTGACATTGTCGATGCAATCTTCGGCCAATCCCGCTCTTCTTTTGGGGGGTGATTCACCTTTCGATAATGTCCTTAGCATTTCCATTTATGTACCTTCTGAACAAGGGGGCATTCAACTCTCAACGAGTACGCTCCCTCCAATTCATAGGATGGTTTCCTTTGATTGGAATGATCTTGTAGAGCCTCTCCTTCCTTCTTTTGCACCCTTCCAGATAATTGGCATTTGTTGATGTATTGTAGATGAAGGATCCTCTGCAAGTATTCTATCCTCCTTGGCTTGGAAATATTTTGTCTCTCCCAATCTTATGTCATCCACTAATGAGTTGTTGGCTTTTGACAGAAGCCCTGCATGGGAACACTGGCCTCCCCTTATGGGCCCAAGTAAAATGGAATTTCCTCTTGAGTCAGATCTTTTTTTTTATGAGACCTCAAACCCTGGTATTTGTGAGCTGTTAAGCCTCGATTTCATGGATGTTGAGTTTCCTTCATATGAGTCTATCATTGAAGGTATGATTTTGTATTTTCGACCTCTTCCTAAACTAGAAACCTTACAATTTTATTACCAAAAAATCCCTTGGTCTAGGCCTAGTAATGGGCCCTACCTAGAGAACCACTATGCATAAGCCGCAAGGTTGTACGGTCCTCTATACATATTGTACATTTCAATTCTTAGTTAATCTCTTTTCAAGACTCCTTAAACATGAAAAGATTGTTGAGTTAAATTTTCCCTTTCACACTTGTTAAATGAATTTGAAAGGACGTCTATTTTGGTATAAGTTTAACCCTTTTCCAAACCAAATAGACTACTTACAAAAAAGGAATACTCTAGTCACCATTGACTAGAAGAGTTCTCCTGGGTATTATTGTATACTTTTTCAGGCCTAGGGGACTAAATCTACGAAAAAGGACACTCTTTGAGTTAATTTGTAATTGCATCCCATTATCCTACTTGCTTTGTTGAGACTAATTTTGACTCTCGCTTTCTCATTATAAGCCTCTTTCCCCAATAATTATCAGTGTTTTCCAAAAAATTCCTTTCATATATCCTTTGCAGCTTGATACCCTTTACCTGTAGAGGAAACATCCCCTTGAGTGTCCACGCCCCGCATGTTAGAATAATGTTGATGTGCTCGTTTAATCATAGCCAATGCTACACCATTGTCACCCAACCATAGGCATAAAGCCACCCCCGAGCACCTTAACCTTTGATAGAAAGAATGATTCCAGGAAGCCATACCATAACCAACATATAACCAAGAGAGTGCACCTTCTCCAAGGGTAGCACACAAGAGAAAGTACCAGAAAGGCTGAAAAAGAGAAAACTGTACAACTGCAGATGTTGTTGCTCCTTCTCCAAACTTGCACATTGTTTCTAGGTGATTGAGAGTGTGTGAGTGAGTGAACTAATGAGCCAAGATGTCCTCTATTTATATTGATATGGCCAGGTGAATAGGTATCTCTTCAAGTAGGGCCGGCCTGTCCTTTTCTACATATAATACTTCAATATTACTTATTCTACTGAGCCGACTTGTCTTCCAAGGTTTTAACACATATGTTTAGGGTTTCTCTTGCTTCCGAAATATTCTATTCTAGTCAAAGGTTACATATGGAGGTTAATACCTCCTGCAACTACCATAATATCAACACTCTCTCTTAGCTAGGGAGGTATTTAGCCATGATGTTCCCTTCTGGTCTTCATAGCCTTGCTAGCTATGCCATGATTCTCTCGTCATGGTTACACAAACCATGCTACTGGTAGCATCATTACGTTAGACATGGATACACCCATGTGGACATGTTAATCTCATCTATGGGCCACAACCCACTAGATAACACTAGAGAAACACCTCACAGTGTGTGTCACCATCATCATCATGGGATGCACCTGAATGACATGCTCACCCATGGCTACACCCATGTTGTGAGTATCATCATTACTATCAACATCATCTGGTAGCAATCTGGTATCAAAACATATCATCACAATATTCATGAGCCTCATTTAGTTGTATTGATGATGCATCTCCACTACCATGCGTTTAGCACCTCGAGTCATTCTTGTCCCAGGACAAGAATCGTGACCTCATCAGAGCCACATTCACCTCATAGTTGATCCTCTCATAGGATTACTCTATGAATGCATTTAGCTCAATGCTATCAGACACATGTGTCTAGCACCTCGAGTCATTCTTGTCCCATGAAAAGAATTATGACCACATCAAATCCACAAACACCTCATGGTGATCCTCTCATAGGATCACTCTATGAATGCATTCAGCTCAATGCTATCAGACACGTGGAATTGCACCTCAATCACCTTGATTCTTCAGTCCATCGAAGACTACGTCAGGGAACATCTACTCTGGATCTAGATGTTCCCTATCTCCCCTGGTTTGCAGCCCAACTCCTGTGGAGATAGAGTCGGCCCGATGCTTATCGGGGCTACTCACCTACTTGTGAGTTAAATACTCACCTTCTCGTGAGAGTTTCAAGGCCCGATGTAATTCACATATAGGAGATCTAGCAACAACTTGAATCTTCAGTTCGTCGAAGATTACATCTAGGCCTATTCCCACATGATCAAGTCTATCTGATCAATCTAGGAATATCGACATGACGTTGTAGCCATCAATACTCCCTCGGGAAACATTTGCATTCCTTCCAAGCTTGTCCCAGATAGAGGCTTAGTGCAAATATCAATTATCTGCTCATCTGTGGATAAGTGATGGAACCTCACTACTCCTTCCTGCACCATGTATCTGATGAAGTCTTGCAAGATCCTTTGAAAATCCACCCTTCTTCATATCTTGCATCACTGGATATGATATATGACTGAGTGCTACATATATCTGCCTTCTTGCTTGTCTGGAAATCCTGCTCGATCCCAAGCTAAAGTAGCACTTCCAATCCAAAAGAAATGTATATCCCAGTAGCCATACTTCATCATCGAAGATCAATCATATATATCTATACAAAATAGGTACTTGCATGTTGTGTTGTAACCCAATAATGCGGTCATGGCTCAACCATATACTGACACAAGGTGCTCTCTGCAAAGAAAATTCTTATGTCATCACACAACTTCCTCATATGTGTAGTCATAGGTGTGGCCATGGACTTCTTGTCCATCATGCTAAACCTCTTCAGTCTCCTCATTGAATATCTCATCTGGTACCAACCATGCTTCCAATCCAGTCAAAATCCTTCATCTCAAACTTTGAAATCAACTCCCTCTATCTGAGAGAATCCTCGAACCATGCTTTCGTCTGCTGCACGCCCCTTTGTATTCTACAAAGTGTCATGAAACTATGCTAGCTTCTTCTTTATCATTGAATCCCTCTGATTCTGAATCCCTCTCAGATTTATCTCTTATGACCTTCCCGGAACAAGAAACAAGAACAAAAAAATATCCACGGTATCCTCTATAAAAGATATCCTACCTGGAGTCTAGTTCAATAACCAAGAACATCTCCTAAAGGATATAAACTTCATCTCGTAAGCAATAAGAATTTACATAAGAACAAGAATATCTCCTAGAGAGGAGATCAACAAGTGTATCTCTAGTATTAATGGGTTAGTATAATGGTCATAACTTCAATAGATAAAGATGCAACATAAGATCATAACAATGCCATAACAACTAGAGACATATCAATTTTAAATAATCAAACTTGGAGTCTTCAATGCTTGTTCCTATGAATGTATTGAATCCAATATCATTGCTTGGACAAGGTCTCTTGTATATTCCCTGCAAAACAAACTCATGCTTTTGCTAGATGATATAACATGAAAAGCATATACAAGTGCATACCTTTGAAATTTGCAACATCATTCATCTTGTCTTCTAATATGAAACTAGACATCATCTTGACAAGAAGAGGTTAGAAACTGAATCAAAATTGTTCAATGATTAGAACAAGCTAGAAACCCTGAAATTTCAACTTTGACCACAAAATCAATTTTGACCAAAAGTCAACCTTTGACTTTGACTTTGACCAGTCAAACTTTGACTTTGACCCAAAAATTTGAACTTGATGTTTTTTTGGCTGAGGGCACCAGAGGGTGCGCTAGGCTAGGTTTCACTAGAATACCCAAAAATTAGGTCTAATTCTTCACTGAAAGTGACCAAGAATCTAGGTTTAGGGTTTGTTGCCACAAAATCAGAAACCCTAGTTGCAGCTGCAACTGGTGCCACAACGAGATTAACAAAGAATTTCCATGCTACCTTCCAGTGGTTAAACTGTCCCGAAGGTGGTGTGGGCCCATAACCTGTTATAATAATGTTGATGTGCTCGTTTAATCATAGACAATGCTACACAATTGTCACCCAACCATAGGCATAAAGCCACCCCCGAGCACATTAACCTTTGATAGAAAGAATGATTCCAGGAATTCATACCATAACCAATAGATAACTAAGAGAGCACACCTTCTCCAAGGGTAGCGCACAAGAGAAAGTACCAAAAATACTGAAAAATAGAAAATTGTACAACTACAGTTGTTGCTGCTCCTCCTCCAAACTTGCACATTGTTTTTGGGTGACTGAGAGTGTGTGAGTGAGTGAACAAATGAGCCAAGACATACTCTATTTATACTAATTTGTCGAGGTGAACATGTGTCTCTTCAAGCAAGGCCGACCTGTCCTTTTCTGCATGTAATACTTCAATATTACTTATTTTGCTAAGACGACTTGTCTTCCAAGGTTTTCACACATTTGTTTAGGGTTTCTCTTTCTTCCGAAATATTATATTCTAGTAAAAGGTTACATATGGAAGTTAATACCTCCTGCAACTACCATAATATCAACATCGAATGCAATCCCTTGCATTGAGCATAGGTATGTTCCACTGCTTGGAACTAGTTTCTTACTCGCGACACTCATTTCCTCTCTTGTATCATAGCATTTATTTTACTATGAAAAAAAAAGACAGGCAGGAAAAGAATATTATCTCCTATCGGCAGCAAACATGTCTCCTTGAAAATAACACAAAATCTTGAGTCCATTTCATCTAAGGTACCTTAGGAAGTTGAGCTCGTTAATTAGAGTCTACTCCTCCGACTGGTTATTCTTCCAAGCCCTATGGAGAGTATGTTGATACCTCATGCGTCGCAAACTTTTGTCAATGATCAGTGTTAATTTTATGTTTCCTGAGTTATCCATATGTCTCATTCTCTTTTTCAAAGGAAGTATAAGCATGTGTCGACCATTCCTCGGAACTCTTGACTTTGCATGTCATCCATCCTCTTACAAGTGAATCTCAGAGTCACATGAAGTTGTTGTCCCACTTTGGACCCTGGGCCTACTTTCATCATTGGTAGGTAACCTTGAACCCAACAGATGACATCTCCTCATTGGTCACTGACTAGGGGGTTTCCCTTGTGTTCGATGGAAATAAATCTATTCACACATTGGGATTTATGCAGTGTATTGGATTCTATTAGCCTTATTGGTGGTTTTCTCTCCTTTGTCGACAATTTTCCTCATTGGTTGCTATTCAGAGGGTCTCTTTCATGTACTACTTGCATCTTGTGCATGCGAGAGATGCACGTGGTCATTGGTTCATGAACATTCTATTTATCTGAGCTCCTCCTAATCATCAAGCTATTTCTTTGTACCTCGTGTTGGATGATGAGAGATGCCTTAATGCTCTCCTTTCATCGGGTCTCATTTCATCGACTTCAGCTCATCTATTCTAGAATCGATATCTAGCGTCCTATGAGTACCTAGAGGCTTGAAATCATTTGTGGCAAGTTCTCTCGCCATCGACGGCTAGGAATACATCAATGTCTCTTGATCGATGGATTCTTCAAGTGTTCGACCTCAACACCCTTATTCACACTTGTTGAATGTACTCGGTGCCTTGAAACCTACTTTCATTATCGGTGGGTTGTCTCGCATTTGTTAATGATATACCTTAATGACCGGTAATCAAACGAAGCCTCATTGTGTTTGAATTCAAATCCTTTATTCACATAATGTGGACTTGCACCTTCGGCGGATAATGTAGAAGACCTCCAATTTACAGTAACAACACCCCATATCTGTCATTGCCTTTCATTGGACCAATACCTATATGACTTCAATGATAATGGAATATCATATTGTACTCCATTGTATACAGATATCTTCGGTTGATTTTGAGAATGGACTCCACTGTATCTTGTTCGTGACTATGACAGCCTATGGCATATCTCCACTTTGTATTGCCTATTCATGGCCATGAACAGCTATTGATATTTATCCACATGGATCTGCAGTGTAATTCAGATTGGCAGCCATGTGTACAAAGTCAAAATGAATTGTAATATTATCATGAGTAACTAGTACTTCCAGTCGAGTCTTTATTACTCCACTTCTGGGAATTATAATTTGTATTTCGGCCATCGCGGATACTCCTCTGACCTCACACATTAGGGGGCATCTGTTATAGAAATTTTTTCCACACTCCGTGCATCTTTCTTTGATGGCCTTCTATTTGCATCTACAGACTTAATTTCCCCTTTTTCTCACTCCAGAGCCAAAAATACATATTTTTGTCCATATACGCAAGCTACAGTTAGAAAACTCTCGTATACGCAGGTTGCTCCATTACAACCCACGTGCATCGGGTCTTATGCTCAAAAATTAAAAAAATATTTCAGGTTTCCATGGCATGTCATGAGATCCATGATCCTTGACCTTCCATATACTGGAAACGCTCCAACTAGACCCTTCAATTCCATTTGGAGGCTATAAATTGAGCCATATACAAGCCTTGAGGCATTCATCACATTGAGATCAAAGACACTCTAGAGAAATTTCACCTCATATTGAGTATGCATCCCTTTGTCCTTGAAAGTCTGAACTCCTTGTGTTCATCCCCCAAGCTCTTCCTATCTTGAGATGGTGACCCTCATTGACTCCTACTACTTGTGAGATTTCCTTTGTGGAGGAGTGAAGTGGCGAAGGCCCAACTGAAGGGACTTAGATTCTCGGTTCTGTTATGTGTCATTACAAAAGTTTGTCACCTATGTACTTATGTTGATTACATTAATAGAAATTATATTTTCTCATCCAATTATATATTGCAAATATTTTCATTACTTTTCATGGGCGTATTTGTTATGTATGTTAATGGATTATGCTAATTTGTATGCTAACATTCTATATAATTTCCACATGATTGCGTATCTTTGTTGTTGAGGACAAGTTGCAGGTGTAAAGATTTAGGTCACGTGCTCAACAATGGTATTCTTTGGACATCTGGACGAGGTAGGCTTCTATCCTTATCTTGTTAGCATTTTTATTTATATAGCATACTTGAGATTAGAGTTGATTTATGGGTGTCGTTCCGTCTATTCTAGTTTGTCCCTAGCCATAGAGAGATTTTTCTCGTAACATAAATATGACATCTCCAATTAATTTTTTTCTTGCCAATACCAACTACTTCTCATGGAAATCCCATATGGAGGATATATTAAGAAGTAAATGAATGTATCAAATTACCTTGGGGAAAGAACTAGAACCCACTGATAATGAAAAGAAAATCAAATGGGCCAATAAGAATAACGAAGCATGTGGACTGATCGGAATTTCCATCTCTCCTAATTTAAGGTTTCACCTTCAAGGAATTGATGACCTTGATGATGCTTGGGAAAAGCTTGAAATTTTGTTTGGTAAACACAATATTATTCGAGCCCACCAGTTGGAGAATTAGTTAATGACCTTAAGTCCAAATGATTTTCCTTGCATTGAAGATTAATTATCTAAGTTCAAAACATTTATCCTTTTATGTAGAGAATGAAAAATAGATCTTCCAGAAGATTGATGCATATATGTTATCCTCGTTAAGCTTGGTAGTGCATTTTTTTGTATCTACCTTTTATGCCACCAGAGAAGCTCTAGGGACTGCTTATAAAAAAACCCTCTCTTGAGTCCTTTTTTGATGCTAGGATTCGAGAGAAAGATAAGCTTCTGCAACTTGGATTGATTAGCACTGTAGGTATCTCCAACAAAGCCTTAGTAGTCCAATAGAAATATAAATCCAAGAATCCCAAGAAGCAACATCCTTGCCGAAACAACAAGAAAAACAAGGGCCCCAAACCCTCTCAACCATCTTTCGCTCCTAATGGTGACAAAGGAGCAAAATCTAAAAGTAAGAAGACTGGCGACAAACATTGCAACTTTTGTGGGAAAGATGGTCATGATGAGTCGAAATGTTTTAAGAAGATGGAAACATTAGAAGCAACGATGAAGAAGCACAACATCTGTACAAATTCTACTACTTCTTCTTCTTCTCATGGACATGCACTTTCTACTTCTGGTTTCTCCTTCAATGCAACTTCTACTTCTTATTCTTATTAGTGGATTATTGATTATGGAGCATCTTATCATATGGCTAAGGATAAAGCCATATTTTCTACTCTAAATGAATGTAACACCAAGAAAATATTTGTTGGTGATGATAGATCTCTTAGTGTTGTAGGGTCTGAAACAATTAGGAAGATAATGGTCATTTTAATGATGTATTATGTGTTCCAAGTCTTTCTTGTGACCTTCTATCAGTTAACATATGCCTCAACATATGGATCATATTTAACATATGCTCCTATACTTTAATAAATAAATAAACACTTTAATCTATCAATTGAAAACAACTATTACAGATTCTAAAATCATACGTTGACCTTAAAATTGTTTATTATGTTTGAAACACTCCTACTTTACATTTGTATATTTTGTTTGAAACATTCCCACTGATCACTGTCAACAAACTCAACTGAACATGGGATGTGAAATTGAAGCTATGGCATGATATTATCAAGTGTGGAAGTGGCAAGAGTTTAAGAGTTTACTTGCATTCATTGCCCATATGCAATGTGTCCCAATAGAAATAATAACACAACAATAATAATGGCAATCACAACCTTAGGACTCAATGAGTAGGAGAGGGAACATAACCCATAATCTCCCAAAAATCTCTATTAGTATTCTTCTTCTCCACTTCAAAATTCTCCACATGAGCAAGATTGTTGTTTTTAATGATAATACATAACACAACACATACAGTCTTTAAATTTAAAATGATTGTTTGAAATGTGTAAGATTTCAAAGGCCATAATGAATCAACACCTACCATATGTATGTATGTATTTAGGATCCTTCATTCTACTCATATAAATAGTAGGGTTTGTAGAATGATCAAGGTTTGTAAAATGATTTGGTATTCTGAGGAGAAAGTTGGAGAAATTTTTCCTTTAGAACCAAATGCTCCCAAATGGGGAGGTATGATCTAAAATGAATCACTATATAATTTGACATTCATTCTAATACTTTATATGTGGATAAACAAAGGCATGTCATTGTTAGATCATCTTAGGGGCAAAACTCATTTTGGTGATATATTGGAGTCTTGAAACTTCAAGTGTTTTAAATAAAACAAAAAATTGGGACAAGAAAAGTTCCCAACACCTTTATGTTGTTCTACTCATCAAGAGCTTTCCAATGATCTAAAGAGTAACTTAATTCAAAATCTCTATGAGAGTGTTGTGCCCCCAAGAAGTTTACATATACTTTAACCACCAAAATACCAATGGGATGCCACATCAACACATATTACTTACATGTGTTGTGCTAGTCACATCATGTGAAGTTTCAAGAATTTTCTAGAGGGTCCAAAATCCTAACCCTAACCCTAGACAAATATCAAGACATATTAAAAACTAAGGTGTAAATAAAGGAAGGGGTTTTGTTCCTATTGTGAGGAAGAAGAAAACCATGTAACATCCATTTACATGCCATGTGTTTATTGTAACTCCATAATGATTCCATCTTTCTTTATATCTAGCATTATATATCTAAGGAGAAAAGAGCAAGACACATTCCTCATTTTATTGTCAGGATTTTCCATATCAAATTTGTGAGGGTACATATGGTGTTCTATGTATTAATGGTGTGCTTTATTTTACTATTGTGCCTTTTCTCTTGTATTTTTAATTTATACAATAATTTGAATGTAATGTTGCTAAGATTACATTTCAATATTAAACACTTGATACATGATAAAATATAACATCAAAATGTTTCAAGCAACATTTAAAAATTGTTATGACAAACTATTTAGTAACATTTTACAAATTAATTATATTAACATAAGTATCACTACTTATGTCCATACATTCATAACATAACATTACATACTAAACCTTACCATCAATGTACAAGAACACATAACAAAATTTAAAAATTAATATAAAATATCAAACACTAAAACTTTATATTATTTATTATTATAAAAGAATTATTTACTTAAACAAATTCTATTTAACTTATATTTTTACCTAATAAATTTGTAACTAAACTTTCAATCATGAACTTAGTATCGAAATACAATATAACATAATCAGTAATTCAACTTCAAATCTCATAATTATTCTTTCGAGTGAACTTTCTTCAAACTGTGTGTTGAAGAAAAAACTTACCATTATAAACACCATTAACAACATAATGACCATTAATTAATGAGAATAATGTTAATGATAATGATAATATCATGGACATGCTTTGTTAAACTGATGTGGAGAAAATAAACAAATTTCTATATAATTAGTATAATATCGGACGTGCGAAACATTCACGCACCAGTTATATCAACAAGTAGGTATAAATTTATACACACTACAACCTTAAAAAATGACCGCGACAGGTATATATAAATCATTTGAATTTTGAAAAAAAAATAAAATTATTTCTTAAAAAAAAAAAGTGATTTACCAAAAAATAATGGTTGACAAAGTTGAATTTTTCAACTTATTGACTAACTTCATTGTGACACTGTATTGATTCAACAAGCTAGTTGACACCAAAAAGGAGTTGGCTAGATTTTCTAAGCAATGGTTTTTTCAGGTGATATAAATTTATAGTAATCATTAAATTTTATTATTCAAAATCTATTTTTGAATGTAGAAATGGAATCAATTTGCTGAAAAACTTCCAAAGTATTAGAATTTTGATTATATAAAAATAATCACTCAAATCTATGAATCCAACAATTTCTTATAACATTTCGAGAAAATCTCTCAAAAAAATCTTCATTTCATAGAACCAAAATTTCTCAACTAATAAATTTAAACGAATAGATCGAATTGTTGATTCTGATTGTGATGGCGAAGTTGTAGTGCGGCTGCATGGCCTGTTTTGAGTTTCATGCCACTAGAACGTTCTTATCCTTTTCTTCTGCTGCTGCCCTTGCTATTAATCGATCACCAACGCTCAAATCAGATCCCCTAAAATCAAAAATCAACAACCCACCATGTGCCACCAGTTCCACAATAAACCAGCTATGTATCCAGGGGCGATTGACGGAGGCTCTCCAAGTTTTACATTCAGCGGATCGCCAGAGCAAAATACCCCATTTTGTCGCCTATTCCTCCCTCCTTAACGCATGTACTCAATTGAAAGCACTCGCAGAAGGAATGCGAGTCCATGCTCACATGGTCAGAAATGGGTTTGAGCAAAATGTATGTTTGGGAACCAAACTTGTCAACATGTATGCCATGTGCCAGAATTCGGAGAATGCACGCCGAGTGTTTGACAAAATGCAGAAACCAAATGTTTTTATATGGAATGCCATGATCAGAGGATATGCATGGAACGGACCTGGTGTTGAAGCCATTGCACTTTACTATCAAATGCAAGAAGCAGGCATACATCCCAACAATTTCACTTTTCCATTCGTGCTCAAAGCATGTGCTGGCATATCAGCTCTGAAAGAGGGCAAAGAAATCCATCATCATGTAGTCAGGGAGGGATTGGATTCAGATATTTATGTGGGTGCTGCTCTTGTGGATATGTACTGCAAGTGTGGAAGTTTAGAGGATGCACGCCAAGTGTTTGACAAAATGTCTCAGAGAGATGTGGTATTGTGGACTGCAATGATTGCAGGGTATGCTCAGAATGGACATGCCAATGAGGCCTTGAGAGTTTTTCATCAAATGCAGGAGGTGGCTGTGAAACCCAGCCGTGCCTCCATTGTCAGTATTCTTCCTGCATGTGCAGATTCGGCAGCGGTGATACAGGGTAAGGAGATTCACAATTACATTATAAGGAATGGATTTGAGGGATATGGTAATGTGGGTAATGCTCTGGTTGATATGTATGCAAAGAGTGGAAGTATAAAAACTGCACGCCAAGTGTTTGACAAATTGCCTCAAAGAGATGTGGTTTCATGGAATGCCATGATTACAGGCTATGGGATGCACGGGCATGGTGAGGATGCCATTGTGCTTTTTAAGAAAATGGAAGAGGCAGGCATGAAGCCAGACTACATCACCTTTGTTGGCGTGTTGTCTGCGTGTGGTCATGCAGGCCTACTAGATAAGGGCTGGCAATATTTTGATTACATGAGGCAAGATTATTGCATTCCACCCAGAGTGGAGCATTATACTTGTATGGTTCACCTTCTCGGTCGTACTGGGCATCTAGATGAAGCACACAGCTTGATCAAGAACATGCCTTTGGAACCTGATGCAGGTGTGTTGGGAGCCTTGCTCTTTGCCTGTTGGGTTCACGTTAATGTTGAGCTGGGAGAACGTGTATCAGAATGGCTTCTTGAGTTAGAGCCAGATAATGCTGGGAATTATGTGATGCTCTCGAACATCTATGCCGCAGCTGGACAGTGGAATGATGTTGCAAAGGTGAGAACAATGCTCAAGGGCCGGGGGATGAAAAAGAGTATAGGATGCAGTTGGATTGAGATCAAGAGCAAGGTTCATGCTTTCGTTGTAGCAGACAGATCACACCCGCAATCAGTGGAAATCTATGGAGTGTTGGAGGAGTTGGAAAGGCAGATGAAAGCTGAAGGGTATGTTGCTGACACAAGCTTTGTGCTACATGATGTAGAAGAGGAAGAGAAGAAATATGCCATCTGCAGCCACAGTGAGAGGTTGGCCATTGCCTTTGGGCTTATAAACACAAGCCCTGGGACACCCATTCAAATTACCAAGAATCTCCGTGTGTGTGGTGACTGCCACACTGCTACAAAATTCATCTCGAAGATCGCAAGCCGAGAGATTACCTTGAGGGATGTAAATCGTTTCCATCATTTCAAAGATGGAGTATGTTCATGTGGGGATTACTGGTGAAGCTCACCGAAATTA
>JASDQU010250348.1:0-16360 GCA_032191745.1 Picea mariana | reverse complement strand
ATCCTTCACAGCTATAGATCTGATCTAATACCGTAATGTAGATAACAATATAACAACAACAGAGCTCAAAGAATCAATCACGCACACAACACCAGATGTATGTGGTTCACCCTCTCTCTAGGGATACGTCCACAGAATTGTGCTTATGATATATTAAGATAAATCTTACAGTTCTAATCTACGCTCTTGGCCAGCAGATCCTCTCTCTCCCTTCCTACGCACCCAGCTGCAGGACTTGATCTTCGCACCCAACTGAAGATTTTACAATACCAGAAGGCTCTCTCTCTCTCAGAACTTCTCTCACCCATAATACAATATTCTCCCAATGAACAATAATCGATAACAAGGCTCAACCACAGTACCCACCTGACCTAGGTCCTCTCGACCTCTATTTATACATTACAATCCCTTACCGACAACCTCAGGTCGAAACCTAGGTGTCAAAACCCTAATTACCAAAACCCTAGGTATCTACAACCCTAGGTCAACTTGACCCATTCTTTTCGGGCTTCGCCGGCCTGTCTTTCCTTCTTCATCTCGCGGTGCTCCAAGGCATCTAATGCTGGATTTTTCCACTTCCTGAGTCATCCTTGGTCCATCTTCCTTGCTGATCTGTCATCCTCGATCTCCTCATCCAACGGATTTTTTTTCCGCACTTCGCTCCATATTTTCTGTTCTTTTTCTCACTTCTACCCAGTGACAGTCACTGTGTCTCTCGCGAAGCTTGCCTTTTACCTTTTCTTCCTCGTTCTTCGCTTCCTTCCATAACCAAGGGCTAACAAGATGAAAGAGAGAAAACGAGGGAGATGATGAAATGGGGTGAGACCCCTCTAGGGAAAATTTTAGGGGCTAAATTTATCCCATGGGCTAATTTTCCATGTTTTTTCTCAAAAAAGGATTTTCCATTCTAAAATTATCAAAATTATCAAAATTATTTTTCCTTAAAAATGGCCAAAATTTTATAAAAGCTATATAAAATCCTTAGAAATTTGAATATTTTAACAAGCGTGCCGCCAAACATTTATAGCTAAGATATAAAGGACCAATAAGATTGGAAAAAGTTTCTACATTTCAAAATAAATTTCCATCCTTAAAATTACTCGTGGACCCCTCCTTATTTTATAGGCAAAATATGAGATATTTTCATGTTTTTTGTTTTTTTTAATTAAAATTAGGAGAGAAAGTCATAAAAGAGGTTTGTGACTTAATTAATTAAGATTAACTTTAGAAAGCGACTAGGGTGTTTTTAAAGTTAATTACGTGGATTATTGCATAAAATTAGGGTTTTATGGGTTTTTTGTAAAATTAACTTTAGGAACAAGGGTTCTTAAAGCTAGTTAAGGGGATTTGTCATATAAAAGTGGGTTTTATGTACTTTTGAGAAAATTTAACTATAGGAAAGGGGTTTCTATATGTTAATTAGCGGGGCATGACATGGTACCCATACTATAGTTGGAGTATCTCGGTGCACTTGGCATTTCGTTCTGATTGTACAATTTTTATGTGACAACACAATGAAACATATATAGATAGATAGATAACCATATCATGTAATGGCCTTCAAGTCTACACATAGACTCAATATCATAATTCAAGGCTTCCTGCACTTTTATAATTTAAAAATTATATAAACTATCATTAGACATTTGGAAAATTGATGTTGCACTTATGTAGACTATCATCTACATTAATACAACTTTTTATGGAAAAATATTATCATTTTCTTGCTACGTTCATGTATATATAGGTGCACATATCCTATATTTTGCAAAAATATAAGATGTGACTATTAAAAGATATCAAATTTCACATTATACTGTATTTTTTAATAAATAAAAATTATAACTTCCCAAAGCTAATTCAAACTCTTACATTTCATCTTTCTACATTAATTTCAAATTTGTTGTCTAAGTACTTCAAATCGTCCCTGCAAACCAAGGGATTCTTGTTTTTCCAAATTTTCATTATCAATAATGTTCATAAGTAACTCTTAACTTGCACTCGCCCATATTGACTACTCTTAATTGATTCTCTAATTAATAATTG
The DNA here is from genome assembly GCA_032191745.1 of Picea mariana. Taxonomy (NCBI): domain Eukaryota; kingdom Viridiplantae; phylum Streptophyta; class Pinopsida; order Pinales; family Pinaceae; genus Picea; species Picea mariana. The sequence continues at coordinate 14,314 of JASDQU010250348.1, read as the reverse complement.
TGACTTATTACTACTAATTCTAATACTATAAGTATGTACAATGATATGACCATTATAGTAACATTATATTAAGTATTTGGTCATGGTTATTGATGACTTCTCTAGGAAAACTTGGGTCTATTTCCTAAAGAGAAAGTCAAAGGTATTTGAGAAATTAAAAGAGTTCAAAGCTTATCTAGAGAAGTAGACAAGAAATACATTGAAGGTCTTAAGGGGTGAAAATATAGGGAAATAGTCATCAAAATAGCTTAAACAATTTTGTAAGAATGGAGCCATTATTAGACAAAGGTCAACCCCATACACAACACAACATAATGGAGTTGTATAGAAAAGTAACGAGTTCAAAATGGCATGAGTGGGAATTGATCATAACCTTTAAGTTGTATTTGACAATATGGAAGCATATATTAGCTATTAGTGGTTGGAAACATTCCAAAAGGATCTCACCTCAGAGGAAGATTGGATAGGAAAGAAACCTTATATTGCTTATCTAAAAACATTTGGATGGGATTAATGGATGTTGGTCCCTAGGTTAAAGAATTACAAGTTTGATTATAATTTGAAGAAGTGTATGGTCATTGGATATGTTATTAGGTTTAAATAATATGGATGGTATGACCTTGAACTAAAAATATCCATGAGTAGAGATGTGGACTTCAACAAAAAGGAGAAAATAACTCCAAAAAACACTTGTATATTGAACTTAAACAAAGATAATAACATGGTTTGTTGTTGGAATAAATAAAAAGTTAACTTGTGAAACCAGAGTTCAATGTTAACCAAATTGTACTCGAAGAAGTCGACTAAGAATATCGAAATGTTGAAGTTGGCAATGATTTAATATACTAGTGATTCAACAAGATTTGAGATTAAATAGGCTGCTTAAATGGTTATCTTTGTATTCTTGGAGGGAATAGTCCATGTTAGTGGACAAGATTCAAACATGGAAATTAATGAAACTTTGTGAAGGAAAAAATTCAAGTCTTCAAGAAGTATAACCAAATGGGATCGTCGGGAAGTATAAGGCTGAAATTGTAGGCAATGATTGTGTTAATAAGGATGTTGATTCCACTTGCAACAATCTGTGATCTTGAGGTCTAACAAATGAACATGAAGGAAATGTTTCTGCATGGAGAGCTAGAAGAAGAGATATACGGAGAGCTATAAGAATAGATCTACTTGGAACAACCTATAAGGGGATAAAGGTTAACAAAAAAGAGGCACTAGTGTGTTGACTATAGAAGTCATTCTATGGGCTGAAGTAGTCACCGATGAGAAGGTACCAAAAGAAAAACGGTTCCATTCTATTTTAGGTTCAAGGTTAAGGAAAAATACAAACCAATATGATGACTTTAGGTATCATTTGTATGGATTGAAAGAATAACCATGGGGAATGTACAAGAAAAATAATAGTTTCATCCTAGATGAAGGCATTGAGAGGATATTTTCCTATCAGTACCACTACCATAAGTTGTTTAAGGGGAATGCAATTATAATATCTCTATATGATGATATAATATTGATGATTGATAATGACACATAACAAATCTTCAATTGTCATCTCAATTTGAGATTAAATATCTTGGAGTTGTGTATTACTATGTAGATATTAATATCTAGAGAGAAAGTAGAAGGAAGAAAATTGTCTTAAGTTAGTGAAAGTAAATGAATACAATTTTGAAGAATTTTAGAATGTTAAATTACAAAACCTAGAATAAGATTGTAAGAGTCGATGAGTGATGAAACCAACACTTAGTGAGATGAGATGAAAAAATATATTTGTATCTGAGAGTGCTTGAACGTATGAAGTATGCAATGGCCTATATTGTATTAGACATTGGACAAGTAGTGTACTTATTTAGTAGGTTCTTGACCAATCCTAATCAAAACATTGGATTACTTTGAAGTTTAATCTCAAGTACTTGAAGAGTACAACTAAATTTAGCAGTTGTTACAGGGACCACAACATTATATACTTGAAGAGTACAACTAAATTTAGCAGTTGTTACAGGGACCACAACATTATATAATTGAAGAGTACAACTAAATTTAGTAGTTGTTACAGGGAACCACAACCAACAAATGTTTTTGGATATAGCGTTGTGAATTGGGTTGGTGATGTTGAGATCAAGAGATTGAGTAGTGGTTGTCTTTAGCCTGAGTGGTAGAACTACCTGTCAAAATTCGCAAGGATGATAGGCTATGGCATCGGTGATTGGTGAAGTTGTATACATGGAAATGACACAAGAATAAAAGTAAGTGGTATGGTTTCAACATTTGTGTATTACATACTTGAGGTTAAAAATGAGAAGGACCATTAATATACATTAAGACAATGAAAGTGCAGTGGATTTGGGGAAGAACATGTGTTATCACACCAAGTTGAAGCATGTAGACATGGAGCACCACTTCATAAGGTAGAGGATCTAGATTAGAAAAATGTGGCTATGAAATACAAGTCTAAAGTGATTATAGTTCATTTGCTTACAAAGTATGTGAGTGGAGATAAGTTCAAGTGGCACAAGAATCCTGAGATATTTTCAAGCCTATTGTTGATGAATAGAGGGAATATGATAAATGAATATGAAGTGATCAACTAGTAAGATATTTTTGAGGTGTGTACCACTTGATTCATTTATTGTCTAGGTTGAATATGCTAACTTTACTACCTTGGTCAAACATTGACATGGAAAGGGTAACTTGAAGACAAAATTGTCAAAAAATATCATCTAGTTGTCATTAGGACTTGATCAAACCTATGAACTAACAATGCTAGCTTCCCTTTGTCTTAAAGACTATGTGTCAACGTGATAAGGTGAAATATTTCAGATTTTATGGGTTGTTTCTCACTATAATGGGGATAAAATAGATGAGGTGTTTGCTACCATCTCATATAAATACTAGTAATGTATTTGTACAAATGAGGCAATATTTTTGTAACAATACCTTGCATTATTTCTTGATAAATTTATCCAAATAGAACAATGAAGAACAAGTTTATATCATAACCATATCTATGCATATTGTCGATGTGAAACATGATTCTCTTCACTACCATATTCTTGTTATTGAATTGTTGTTTCTCTTTTCTTTCTTTTGCATTAGACATGTCAATTTGCACATATTCATACAAATAGGTTTATCCTTTTAAAAAAGAAACATTAGATTTTTTCAATTAGACATGTGACACCTAACATTGTTGAAGTTTTAACACAACCCTAAACTTAATCAAAACACTATTCATTCTATTGCATAAAGACAGAAATTATAGTCATTTTTTTTATATTCCACGATACTTCGAAAGGTTAACCCAATCCCATCAAGAGGGGATGGGGTAATTTATTGGAGCAACCAATAAATCTAGTTCAAAATAGGGATTAGAATCTACATGAGTAATTATGCTAGAACTAAAGGTATATTGGAAGGATTAAGGGCAAGGAGACAAGGTATCACATAAATAGTCATACTACAATAGTTTTCCTTAATTCTAAAGGCAATTCTGGGGATTCTTTCTACATAGATACCTTCTTATTAGACCTTTTAAAGGGAGTGAAATCCACTTTTCCAAATTGTTTCACTTTATTCAATGCTATAATAAGGATGGTATTCTCTTAGCAAAGGAAGTGAGGAACCTCAAGGATAAGGAGGTGAGCATGTGCACATTGGCTAGGGGATCCCTCTCTCCTCATTATATGGGGATACTCATGTTGGTATTTTGACATTTGTCCTCGTTGCTAAAAGGAGGCACACCAAACTATGATGATTTCCTTATTTGAAAGATCTATTTTGCACTCCTTAATTAATTTCACTCCAAGTTTTATCTATGTCTTTACCCCTCTTTTCTTTATGAATTCCTTCAACATGGTCACTCAAAAGGATACAAAATTTGAATTAGAAGTTGGTGTTACTTATGGGAGAGGTGTGTGAACTTAAATCATATGCCAAGGAGACAATGGCATCTATGGAAAAAATGGTTATAAACATCTAGAAGTGGGTCATCACCCACAAGTCACAAACACAAACAAAAATTCTTAGGTACATAAGCAAACACCTTTTATATGTATTAGACACTATACATAGTCTATTTTTTATTTAAGCATGTGATTTCGTAATAATCTATAGTCCTATGATTTTGTAGTAACATATTTCAATAGTTGTAAACAATTATGCAAAAATAGGTGCTTATGATTGTTATTCATAATTTAAGCTTTAAGTTGGGGTTCTTGTCTTTGTTTGGAATAAATATAGATTCCCCCCTTCTCTTTTTAAATTTTACCATTGTATCTTTGTTTTTTGTATTTCTTCTGTATCCATTGTTGCAATAGTAGTGTCAATTTGAACACAAGCATAAGAGTCTCCAAGAATTAATCAATCCCCCATTTCATATCCAAATCCTAGGGTTTGAAAACATAAAATATAAATATAAATAAAAAAACAAGACAAGACAAAATGCCAAGAGGAAATCCCAATATGTGACTAAGGAAGTGTTGGACGAAAGCTTTGTGAAGTATGCAAAAGAAATGGCACACCAATTGTGAGCCCTATCTAAAAGAACCATGGAATTGGAACCAAATACATCAATCCATTACCCCAACATATCTAAGAAAGAGGAGGTAAACCCATGTGGAACAAAGGATAACACCCCTCTAAACTTGTCAATCACATGGAACTGCCACATAACCACTTTCAACCTTCAAGGGAATATTAATATAATTTTGGAGGTGAAGTGGAAGTGCATGTGGTTAATCAAGATCAAGTTATGATGTATTTACAACCGTGAAGATAAGTTAAATGTGGTCCTACAAGATGTTAATGGGGAAACCCATCCTTGGGGTGAGATATGGATTTCCAAAAACCCTAGAGAGGGTTTTGGGCCATATGAAAATGGAATAACTCAAAGAGAATATCATAATCAAGATGATCTCTATGATGATCAACTATGCACTTTTTCACAAAGATGTGAAAATTAAAAGGCTACACCAAGAAGTTCCATATCATGGAGTCAAAATCCAAACTCTTTGCAAGGTTGGTGCGATAAATATATATCTCAAATTTGAGGTTAGGAATCCATGGTAGGGTAAGAAAGTTCAAACATGCTTTTTAAACAAATTTGTTATCATGCTAGAAGACAAAGAATCACATTGAATACATAAAGAGAAATATATTGGACTTTAGTAAAAGGAGTTATGCATATGATAGAAGGGCCAAGCAAGAGGAAAAGACTAAAATGTCAAAACCCATCAACCCTAACTACTAGTCATCTAAAAACTTGATCTCTCAATGTTAAATGTCAATTATAAATGTTTTCAATCAAGTTAGCATGAAGGACATGTCTACAACCCTCAGAATTTGTTTATGTCTAAAGACCTATGCCACTTTCGCTCTAAATATGAACCTAAGGAGGATACTCTTCCCAAACAACCAAATAATGACTCGATGCACAAAACCAATCCCATCCCCCATTAAAAGTAATGGAACCCTCAATCTCCCTTATTGCAATGACTTGGTTGGGTAGTCTTCGTACCTTCAAGTTTTATGCCTAAGTATTAAAAAGCATAGGCTCCTTGTTCCTGATCTTGACAATACATTGAAAATTCTTATTGTGAAATATGTTAACTAACTAGAATTCCATCTTCATACATTTCATTGCTTCACCATGAGTGTTCCAAGCCATAAATTTATTTGGTGTGAAGGTTTTGTGTACAAGGTGGAACTTACAATGAATAAATTATACCATCGGGGATTACTTGTATGTCTCAAACATTAGAGTAGTAGATTTTGTTTTGCATTATTTGATGGTGTATTTCCTTGGGGACCTACTCCACTAACCATCCAAGCAGGTTCCTCTCCTTTCACCAAGATGGTCATTAATACATTATCATAGGCCTTGCACCTAAATTATCCATTGTGTTATTTCCAAACACATCCAAACTTCTAAAGAAGGGCCACTTTCGCTTCATGACGTGTTTCTATAATGTGGAGGCAAATCCTTCTCAGTAAACTCACATTTCATGCCTCTTTACCCTGCTCCAAAAATATAAGGTGGTCTTCCAAGAAACCCCTACAAAACTTCAATCTGACAAGGGCATGGATCATATAATTAAGCTTGACCCCATTAAAGACCCCTTAGAGGCTCATCATGATTAATGTGACCACTTCTAAAAGCCTAAGATTGTCAATCGTATGGAGGAGATCATGTAAGTTGGAATCATCAGTCTTACTAAGAGCCCTTATGTTCCTCTTATCATCTTGGGGAAGAAAAAAATAGTGGATCTTACCATATCTTTAATAATTATAGGGCACTTAAGCGAATCACTATTAAAAATAAATTATGTGTGCCACTCGTTATTGATTAATGGATGAACTACTTGGATAAATCATCTTCTAAGATTGGACCTTTGTTTTGGTTATTATCATATACCTATATGGATCTAGGGCTAAAATAACATTGCATTCAAGAATCGCCAAGGCCATTACCAAGTCTAAGTGATAAAATTTAACCTCTAAAATGTTCCTACTACGTTTGAAGGCTTGATTAACAAAGTGTTGGAGTAGTACCTTTGCATGGTTGACTTAGTCTTCTTTGATGATGATGATGATATATATCTATATATATACTCACAAAGGATCTAGAGGATCTTGACCTTGTATTGACTACTTCAATACAACATCAACTCTCGGAAGAAAAAAAATCCAATAGTGAATTCACCAAGACTTCCCAAGAATATCCAGAAAATATTATCTCTGCAAAGGGTGTTTTGTACTAGTCGTGTAAAGATTTAATCCATTTGATAGTATCTAGTACCTACAACCCTTGAGAAGCTTCGAGGATTTTTAGGCTTAATGGTCTTCTAATGCAAAGTTTGTATAAAATTTATCTATTATTTTTCATCCACTAACCAACCTAACAAAGAAACGTGTCTTTCACTAATTAGTTGAGGCACAACAATCTTTTCATAATTTTAAGGAGCCCTTACTTCGACTCCAGTGCTCAGTACGCCATATTTCACCTAGTCCTTCATCATGGAGTGTAATTCTTTTAGGTTTGGAATTTGTGCAATGATTTGACATGATGATACTCCCATTTCCTTTGAAAGTAGGCAGTGGAATGATAGAGAATGACACACCCACAAACAATAAAAGATGTTGGACATACTTATTCACATGGCCAAGAGGCACTAATTCATCATCAATGAAAGCTCCAAGGACTCCCTTACCTCATTAATAGTAACATGGACCCAAATTTGTAAGTTGTTTCTTGCAAGAAATTTTCAAATTAACAAGGTTCACTTTCAATATGATTAGTATGTATCACCCTCAAATAGAGGAGAAAACAAATTCTATTAATAAGTACATGGAGGGGTATCTTTAGATGTACACAAGTGATGAGCGAAGTAATTTTATGAGGGGTTTGCATCGAGTCGAATATTGGTATGATACTACATATCTATCACTCAACCACAAAAATTACCATGTTTGAAACATTACACTATGAATTCTCAAGACCTAAGGACTATGTAATCCAAAATGTTCAAGTCCCTGCAGTAACTGACAAACTGAAAGAAATATAATACATCTTCACCATCCTAAAGTACATGTCTATGGTAGAAAATGGTATGACGCAACAAGATTACTAGCACCTCTCAAAGAGACACTTTGAGATTGGAGATATGAACTTTATCCCATTGCAGCCCTACATGCATACAACTCTCCAACAAAAAGGTAAGAACAAGCTTCAACCCAAGTTTTATAACCCCTACAAAGTGCGATCAAAAGTGATTGTTGTGGCTTATGCATTGGCCATTCCAAACAAGAGAAGATTCCATGATGCCTTTCATGTCTCCTAATAAAAAAATTTGCAGTGAAGTAGTCACTCACAAAGATCCCTCTCACAAATGAAGAGGACAAGCTAATACTAGAACCAGAGGGAATCCTTGAGGTGAATGTGAAGAATCCATGTAGAGGGAAAATCACAAAGTACAAGATCAAATGGAAAGACCTACAATAAGAGTAAGCTACTTGGGATGCAAACATATTTCTGCAAAAAGTACTAAATCTGCATATAGTGTGACACCCCCTAAGTAGCCATTGACTAAGAAAAACATATTTTATGTATTAGCGATAATAATGACTAGTGTGTCACTAGTTGAATAGTATTTTTGTGAATAAAGCAATGAGGGATTTAAATTTGGCTCTCTATTTTCCAATGACTAAATCATTAAAAGCACAAATGTGTATTTTGCAACTATACCCCAAAAATAATTTTAAAGGTTAAAATGCATATGTTTATTACATGTATACCCCAAAAATAATTTTAAAGGTTAAAATGCTTATGTTTATTACATGTATACCCCAAAAATAATTTTAAAGGTTAAAATGCATATGTTTATTACATGTTCAAAGCCATTTCTACATAATTGGAGCTATTATATCACACATCTTGGACTTATTAAACAAAAATGTATATTTTAAATTATTTCAACCTCAATTTTTTTATTTTTCACATTGAGAACAACATTTTTAAGAGGGAGGGAATGTTGTGTACTGAACAATAACACCTTCATTAAGGATTAAGCTCTATATACTTGTATTTTTTTGCAAGTAAATTCATAACTTCATATAGTCTTCTAGGCAATGGGTTTTTATAGTATCATATTGCCATATTTGTAAAACTCCATATTTTTATAAAAATTCTTATCACTTTTATTAATAACTTAATCTTTAAATTAGGGATTTTAGCCCATTTTGACATAAATAGAGGTCCCCCACCCCTCCCCCAACACCCACCATTTTGTATATCTTACCATTTTATTAATACAATCAACAAGCTTATTTGAAGAAATCTTCCTCCATTATTAAGGTTACAGCTGCAATCCACCTTTGGTTGCGTATATTCTACCATTTTATTGATACAATCAACAAGCTTATTTGGAGAAATATTCCTCCATTATTATGGTTTGCAATGGAAAACGACCCTTGGTCGTGCATGGGTGCCCCACTATTTTAATGCTCTAGATCTTTTGTTAAGTTAAACTAGCTTCTTATCACAATGAATCTAATGCACCCACATTTAGCATTATTGAGAATCGTTATTACCATCCAATTCAGTTACTTTCAACTTGTGAGAAGAAGTATCTATTTGCCAAAGTTAATCAAAACTTGCACATGGCCCCAACCATTGTTGCATACACTAGTGCATATCCATAAATGTGAGCATGAGCACAAGAACAAGTATGTCACTTGGTAAGACAAATACTTGGAAAGCCACCATTAACTATGCTCTTAATTGTAATTTTAATTATTCTTATACTATATATTTCCATTTCATCTATTTTTACAATAGTAGTGTCATTTTGAACAAAGAACACTATAAAAATGTAATGATCCAAATAATTCATTCACCAATGTATCCATTGAAAAAAAATATGAAACTCAAAAAAATGTCAGTAGGTAAAAATATAAAACAATAATATAAAAGTGATTGATACAACTAATATTATAAATACCAAAAAGATGTAAAATTATTTCAAAGATTTAGAAATATCCAAACATGCAAAATACATACTAAAGTATGACATCAAATAATCTAAAATAACAAAATTCACATAATTTTTTTTTAGTTATGTCACATCCATACAACATTAATCAAGGTTGTTTTTATCATTTATGTTAAATACACGATCATTTGATATTAATCAATATTGTTTTTATCATTTATGCTAAATATACATGAACATAACTTGGAGCATGGTTTTTTACTTGAATCAAAAAAGGCTTATGAGTTATAACTTGCAATAACTCTAATATTGTATACTAAATACACATGATCATAACTTCAAAGGAACATAGGTTTTATTCTTAGGTCGAGAAAAGCTTATAAACTATTTTTTGCAATAACTCTATATATGATAGAATTTAAAAAGTTGGGCTTGTAAGTTATAATGGCAATACCTCCAACTATTATAGAAATTTTAAAAGTTTCAAAATATCTTGCAAATTTAAGTATATCTTTCTAAAGCCAAGAAAGAACATGGTCCTCGTTCTGCAAACATCTCCGAATACATCACAGCTAAGACCAATGGTCTTCTAAGTTTTCTATGTTTTTTTTAACAAACTTTGAAAAATTTATATTAAAAGAGTTGTAATTGTAGCTAAACAAGGAGGATTACAAAACTTGCTAGCTTGATGATTCAAACAAAATGGCTAGCTCTGCTACCTGTCAAAGAGACAGCATGCAGATGTCCAAAATTATTACATCCCAGCAGTTCTTACATATATACAATCTTAAGAAAGTGGAATGTTCCCCTCTCCTTGACAAGAACAAATGAGAACTTAGTAGTCTAGTCACCCCTCTAGACTATAGTCCAATGGGTAAAAAGGGTTAGGAGGCGTTAAAGTGTCACTAAAGAACTTAATGTTATTTTATTAAAGTGACTTTGATGAAAGAAGAAAAAGGTTATTTGACTTAATAAAACAATAACCTTAGTAAAAGCAATAAAGAAACTCAACTGAGAATTAGAGGATGGAGGTATAAAAGAAAAAGGAGAGTGCCTCTCTCAATCATCCATGTCATTTTTCTCTATTGCTTATTGAGCTATGCAGCTTACATTTTAAGGGTTTTGAGTAAACAAACCCTAGAGACCAACAAAGAGGTGGAAGATCCCCTTGTTCCTGGTCCAAGCTTGGCCAAGGAGGTGAAAGATTCCTCCCTCACCGTTCTATTCAGCTACAAGTTAATTTCTACAGTGAAAGGAGGAAGGGCATAGCTTTGAGGGATTCTAGCAGGTTGGGCGCATTGTTTTGAGGAGATCAGTTCGATTTGAGGTGGAGAAGGTAGATCTGAGGAAAATCTCTTATGTGAAGGGATTGTTAGGCCTAGAGCACCCTTTCTCATCTTCTGTTGGAAGGATTCCCCTATTTATTATTTTATTGTGGCCTTGGGAAGAATTTTTGAAGAGGGTGCAATATTCATTGAGGGTGCATTGAGTTGGAGGCTTAGATCTAAGGAATCTTTCCAGAGGCACTATATATTCCTCGATCTATAGATTGGCAGTATTTTCTAGGGGTTTAGAGGCCATCTTCAAGGAAACCAAATTTCTTAGCTTCCTTCAGCCAGTTGAGGCGCATCATCATCAAATCTGAGAGTTTCAAGTCTTCAAGGGAAAGAAATTGATATTGTATTGTTCTACATGGAGCGACTGGAGGCTTATGTCTTATCTCTCTATTTTGTTGTATCCTGGTGGCATATTCAGTCCAAACCCCTTTATCTTACTATATTGTTCCAGATCTACAGATCTTGTGTATGGAGATCAACTATTTATCTAAATAAAGGTCAGATATAAAGTTATTGAGCATTCTATTGTGTTATTTGTCTTGTATCTTGTTATATCTATGTATTGTTGTTCTATGGTCATGATGTAACTGTCATAAATGTCAATCAACTCCACCCAGCGCAACTCTAAGAAGTAAAACCTCCAAAAAAAATCACACAAAACACAAATAGTTCAAGAAATCAGTATAAGTTCCTAGCAATCTTGCTTGGGAACATTACAGAAAGCACTTAAATTCTAATTATTTTGCAAAACATAAAGTTTTGTGGGAAACATGGTGACTATCAAGCTTTTCTAGCCCCAAGTTGTTAGAATGGAACTCCTCATTTCCTATGTCCATGTCCTCGAGCATTTGGTGGACAATGTCATCTTCCTAGAGTGAATGGACAGAATTTGTGAACATCCTATAGTTTGAAGTTATTCACTGAGACCCCATATGTAGGTTGAGCACCAAATTTCTTAGCATGTTGCATTCAACTTCTAGGGAATATATTTGTTGGTTTTGTTATATCAATATATTCATGATTGTGTCAATATAAAAAGTACAATGATGCTCATTCTCGTGAACTTCTCGTGAATTTAGGAGAACTCTTCTTGCCTACGAAGAAAATGAATGTTTGATTGCACTGAATGAACTCTTCTTGCCTACGAAGAGTTCTCCTAAATTCTTGAGCTTCACAGTAATCCATTGAGTCAAAGCACAAATCAAAACAAAGCCACCAACTCCTTGTATTCCCCATATTAAGAAATGTTTCCAATGCACTAAAAAAATCCAATTGCACATCCAACCACACACAATCAACAGAGCACCAATCGACCCCCTATTGCATATACAAGGATACCCAAATTCATGCAAATTGAAGAGACAAGACCCCCAACTGAAAATGCCCAATGTAGCGACAAAGAATATGCACCTGCTTGTACCCCCCAAGAAACCAGAGGAGAAAATATCAACCCAAGAATAGGAGGCAAACCACATAATTAACCAGAGAGAAACAATAGTCCCAGGGTATACCAACTCCAATAGTTCATACACGTAGTAAATTCCCAATAGTGAATGATATGGAGATTCGACTCACAGAACAAACCCAAAACCAAGAACCTTCTAACACCAGTGCCATGAAACGAACAGAAATCTAATCAAAGGAAAGTTGAATAAGGCAACTTTGCTCCAAGCAACCTTTCTATCCCCCATATCGACAACTATTATCCCACAATGTTGGTGATAAAGCTCATTGTAGGGCTCAAAAAGCGAGCCAAAATTAAGTTCAAGCATGAAATGAAAAGGTGCATGGGCCTTTTAAATTCTACGCACCACATATGCAATTCAGGGCATTTGATATAGTGGCATATGTCGCATTAATGAGACATTACATGTCTCCATTTGAATGATGATGAATTAAGGAATTAATTGGAAGGATAACCCCTCTTTTTTCCTAAGCACACCCATGTTTAAAGAAGCGGTTTTGTTTACTAGTGCATATGCTTGGTGGTTATGTTCCTAGAGGACTTGATAAACAATATTTATTGGAAATTTTCTACTTTCGAAGAGCGAGCAATAACATAAACTATTGGCAAAATATGGAGATTGTAAGAGCATCAACTTGATAATTGCAACCGAGTCACCAATTATAATCAAACTCTTGAGACTTGGGTCAATTGCTAAGGAAAAACCCTGGAGGAGTGCATAAGCCTCAGCGTGATTGTTCGTAGATTCTCCCAATCCCCAAGCAAAGCTTGCTTCAAGATTTCCTCCAAGATCCAAAATGATCCCCCACGCCTATGACCCCTTCTAAGTTTTTTGTGTTAAATGTTTATTTTGTTTCTCTATTTTTTCCTTCAAAAAGGTATTACATTGCATATCCATTCAACCCTAGATATTCACATGAGATCGTGAAACTATTACACAAAACTGATTAACTGAACATTGCAACTTGCCATTAATTGAAAGTTGCAACTTGCCTTTGATAGATCGCCAAGCTATTACCCAAAGCTGATAAATTGATTATTGCTTGTGTGATAAGCAACCTATTACCCAAAGCTGATAAATTGATTATTGCTTGTGTGATAAGCAACCTATTACTTTAGAACACCTTTTCTTAAAGAAAAAAAAAATGATCCATGCCCAATAAACATATGGGAAAAAGGTGATCCATACCCAATAAACATATTGGGAAAAAAAATTAATATAATGTCCTTACTTGGGACAAAAAAATCAATATAATGTCCTTAAAAAATTAATACAATGTCCTTACAAAATTACATTTAACCAAATTATAAAAAATCAATATAATGTGCTTAAAAAATTAATATAATGTACTTACAAAATTACATTTAACCAAATTATATAATTGCAAATTTGTTGAACTTCTACTTTAAAAATTTAACCAAATTATATAATTGCAAATTTGTTCAAGTTCTACTTTAATATTTATTTGCAAACTTGCAAAGTGACAAAGTGATAAGTCTTGAGCACCATCCTATTTTTTCTACCCTTATGACCTGTAATTATCACGAGGCAGTCCACTGCTACAATGTTGCCAAAGTCTGGCATTCTATGCATAAATTAGATTAAAAGACGTGTAAATAGCCAACAATGTCCCGAGTTTCAGAAACAATAAACTTCATGAACTTCGGATGGAAATAAATGAGTTTCCAAAACATAAACAATCAAGATCTAGTAAGGGTAAGTAACTTAGGGTAAACTTCTTTAGGAAGCCATAAGAAATGGGGAAATTCAAAACACAGCTTTTCAAAAACAGAGAAATTTTCTATAAAAAAAATTGTGAAGTTTGTTAAAAAAACCTTACTCTCTTTTCACTGTTGGTTTTGCCCCTTCACCTCTTATACAATTTTTTTCATTCTTTTCACTGCTGTTTTTGCCCCTTCAGCTCTGATCCAATTTTTTTCATTTTTTCTTTGGCTTTTTTTGCCTTAGAATTGTTAAGTGAGGTCAGGTAGAGTTAGAATTGTTAAGTGAGGTC
>JASDQU010250341.1:2885-16466 GCA_032191745.1 Picea mariana | reverse complement strand
TTCTCCTTTAGCCCACATAAGAACTTCTCCATCTATAAAGGCAACTTTGAAGCCTTTATTTTCTAAATCTGATATGGAGAGTAGGTTCTTTGTCAAACCTAGTACATAGAGTACGTCCTTCATCTTCATTGAGTTCCCTAAGTTAAGCTTGTAGTTTGATTCTCCCACTCCCTTGATAGGGTATTGATAATCATCTCCAAGTGTCACTTTCTGAAAAAAATTATTTTCTGAAATGCGAGAGAATATCTCTTTGACCTGTCATGTTCTTGGAGGCACCACTATCAATGAGCCAAGTGTCCTCTCCAGGTTTTACCGATCCTGAGAGGGCCGAGATTAAGACATAGTCTTTAATTTGTTCTCTTAACATCTTTGCAGGTGGCTCTTCATCTTCAACTGCATGGACATGATGTCTCTTATTTTTCCTCTTGTATTCTTCTCGTCTAGCTGGACAATATCTCGCAATATGTCCCATCTTGTCACAGTGGTAGCATTGGACAGATGAGTAATCTCTTTCCTTTCGTTGTCCTTTCTTCTGGAATCTCTTTGGTTGAGATTTGTTTTGGGGATGAGACTCTTTATGAGTTTCTATCTGGAAGTGAGACTTCTTTCTTCCTCCTTTAGTGTGACTAGCTAGGGCTTGATCTTCATCTCTTGATAGTAAAGCCTCTTGGTTAGCTACTCTTGTTTCTTCTTGAATGCATTCTTCCCATAGACCGTCAAATTTTAGTTTCTCCGTTCTGGCACAAATCATTTGGATGAATGCATCCCAAGGTCTCGTGAGACCATTAAGGGTCGTCATTATGAGTTCGTTTTCATCTATGGTATCTCCAATTGCTTCTAACTGTTCTTTGAATTCTGAGATTCTGGAGAAGTATTCTTGGATTGATTCTCCTCTCTGCATCCTTGTATTCTTGAGCTGAGTTCTTAGATTCATCTTCCGGTTTATGTTTTTTTCTTCATATAGTCTGTTTAGGGCATCAAACATTTCTTTCAGAGTCTTCTTTGATGACACTTAAGGAATCAGGTGATCTTTGATTGAATCTGCAATGATTTTTTTGGCCCTGATCATGTCCTTTTGGTGCTTTGCTTTTTCTGCAGCTTCGACACTTCTTCTTTGACGAATCTTGCTAGGTCATTCTCTTCAAGAATGAGTCCAATCCTATACTTCCAGGCACAAAAGTTTTCCACACCTTCCAGCTTGTCAACAAGCTTAGTGCTTGTAGACATCTTTTACCTGGAGCTAGGAAAATGTCCAAAAATGAAAATGCTCAAAATTAAATTTTGAACTTACTAGGAGGTGGGCTTGGCTGAGGCGAGTAGCTTGGTGTGTTTGGATCTGAGAAAATCCAACTTTTACCCCTCCAAAACTTGATCTGCAGATTTCTGGATTGGTGCGTCTGGTACCTCTGGTACTCTGGTACTTCTGGTACTTTGTGAAACTAGGGTTTCGCTTTTCGGGAGATCTAGCCGCTGAAAAATTGCGCTGAGGATGCCAAAGTGATCCTTGAGGAAGGGCGCACTTTTCTAGATGGTTTTAGGGCTGAAATACTTCATCAATAAAAAACCCTAATTTGCATGTACGACAACAATGACGTTTTTCACTTTCTCTTGTGAAAGATGCTCTCTTCAGCTTAGCTCTGATACCATGTTAAGGTTTAAGCTATTATTAGAGTTCTTTGCATTTCACTAGATAACAATAGCATAAGATAGGATCACTGAGAAATACACACAAGAGACACATCATTTATCCTGGGAAACCCTCATGGGGGAGAAAACCCAACAAAACTTCCTTATTATAGATAGCCAAAACAATGCCAAGAGATAACTCAAACAAATACAGAAAGTCCTCTCCCAATAATGCGCCTCTCTCTCTCTCACTCTTCTCTAACTGCAGCTCCGAAACTTGCTTCTCAATGAACAAGTGAGTGTGTGTCTAAATGAGGCACTAGCCTCCTTATTTATACAACTCTGGCACATGTGGATGGAGCTGTCTCTTCACTGGCAGGGCCGACTTCTTCTTCTGGGTGGTTATAACCACCTTTAATATATTATGGGGCCGACTTTTTATTTTTCCTATTACAATTATGTTTTGACCAATCCGCAAAAGGGGATTTGGTCTTTTACAATAGCCGACATGATCAATCCGCAATAGGGGATGATCTAATGAATAATACAACAATAATAATTGGAATACACTTTGCAGTTACATTATTTCAACACATATACCTTGGGGAAACCATGTTCAGGGAGAAAAACCCCAACAAACGATATTCCTTTATTGCATTAATAATGTAAGATCACTTACAAACATCCACCATGAAAACTCTGCTCTTAAAGAGCTTGCCAAGTTGACTCTGACCTGATAGAGATCTTGCTGATATAGATGTATCCTTGAGACGAACAAAGTTCGCTCTGATACCAAATGAGACGAACAAAGTTCGCTCACACAAGAAGAATCCAAAATACTTGGAATATAACAAAGTAATCCATATAGGAGTGTAAATAATAAATGAATAAATAAGATATATAAGATATAATGAGATAATTACAATTGAGAATGAGGGCCTGCTTATATACCCACGCAGGGGTGCCCTTTACCAATAGTCATGTCCTTTGAGAGATGACCTTTCATTATTAATAATTATTATTTGTTAACTATTACTATTATTATGTTATGAATATCTATTTATATATATTTTATGTTCATAACATTGCCTTCCCCTTAAAAATGCTTTGTCCTCAAAGCATAAGCACTGGAAGGCTTCAGACAACATAATCAAGAATGAGACGAACAAAGTTCGCTCTGATACCAAATGAGACGAACAAAGTTCGTTCACACAAGAAGAATCCAAAATACTTGGAATATAACAAAGTAATCCATATAGGAGTGTAAATAATAAATGAATAAATAAGATATATAAGATATAATGAGATAATTACAATTGAGAATGAGGGCCTGCTTATATACCCACGCAGGGGTGCCCTTTACCAATAGTCATGTCCTTTGAGAGATGACCTTTCATTATTAATAATTATTATTTATTAACTATTACTATTATTATGTTATGAATATCTATTTATATATATTTTATGTTCATAACAATCCTAGTTGCTTTCAAAGACTGAGATATATCAGCTCTAATATGGACTGTTGAAACTGCCTCTAATTGACTGATATGCGCCTCTATATGCTGCCTCTAAATGCTGATCTACAACATTGATATGGCTGCCCCTTTAGTGCTGATATGTACCTCTGTACAACACTGTTATGGCTGCCTCTTTAGCACTGATATGTACCTCTGTACAGCACTGCTATGGCTGCCTCTTTAGCACTGATATGTCCGTCTGTACAACACTGCTATGGATGCCTCTTTAGCACTGATATGTACCTCTATACAGCACTGTTATGGCTGCCTCTTTAGCACTAATATGTACCACTGTACATCAGCCTTTAATGGACTGATATTCGCCTCTGTATAGCAGCCTTTAATGTTTCACCTTTTACCCTGCATAGCAATCGCGTAGAGGAGAGGGGATCGTCCTCTACTTATAAAGGAATGGAGGAGAAGTGGAGAGGGCTCAAAATAGAGGTGTGAAAGCATGCTTGACTTAACTCAGCATTACACTTTAGTTCGAAAATAGAACTAGACTTGAGACTTCAGTTACAACTCAACATTACACTTTAGTTCAAAAGTAGAACTAGACTTGAGACTTCAATTACAACTCAGCATTACACTTTAGTTCGAAAATATAACTAGACTTGAGACTTCAGTTACAACTCAGCATTACACTTTAGGTCGAAAATAGAACTAGACTTGAGACTTCAGTTACAACTCGACTCTTTACAAGGCAATTCAAATTTCTCTTCATGGTGGATAATGTTACACTTGCCAATGCACTAGATCAATACGTTTATATCATTTGCAATATTAGGAATATCCTTTGTTTCTAGCTCATAGGAATTTTATNTCATGGCTCACAAGGCTTGACTAGGCTCATAGAGGTTGTACGTTCCCCCTGACTTTTGCACTAGTCTATCTATGCTCACAGAGGTTATACGTTCCCCCTGACTTTTGCACTAGACCGTCTATGCTCACAGAGGTTGTACGTTCCCCTTGACTTTTGCATTAGACTTACATAGCATCTCGTTCGTCCTGACTTTTGGTTTGACTCAGAGAGGTTGTACGTTCCCCCTAGCTTTTGTCAATACCTCACAAGACTGGTTGATTCTCCAAATCTCCCTAGCTAGCCTCAAGGTGGCCCTTATGGCCTCTCATTGGAGAATGACTATCGATGCTGCCAAATTTAACACTTGCTACATTCTCAACACTCCCTATTAGTGAAGAAGGGATTCTACTTCAACCCCCTCTAATCTTTGAACTTCATGAACTTATGTCTGCTCAGTGCCTTGGTAAATATGTCTGTCATTTGATTATCACTCTGTATGTAATCAAGCCTCACGGCTCCTCTCAGTACACAATCTCGGATGAAGTGATACCTGATATCAATGTGCTTGCTACGATCATAAAACACATGATTCTCAAAGAGCCTGATGCAACTTTGATTGTCACAGTGTATCATTGTAGCCTCTAGCCCTTGCCCAAACATTCCTAAGAGTAACTTCCTCAACCACAATGCCTCACATGCTGCCAAACTAGCATCCATGTACTCTGCCTCAGCAAAGCTTAATGCCACTAATCTATGCTTCCTGCTGAACTAGGAAATGATGCCCGATCCAATGCTGAAGCAACATCCCGAAGTACTCTTCTTGTCCTTTGCACATCTTGCCCAGTCAACATCTGTAAAGCATGCTAACCTCATTCCACCACTACGCTCATACAATAACCCGTACTCCATTGTACCTCTAAGGTAGCAAAGCACATGCTTTGCAGCAATCCAATGTACTCTCTAAGGGTCCACCATGAACCGACTCAAAGAGTTTACTGCAAAGCTGATATCTGGCCGAGTGTTGACCAGATACATGAGCGATCCAATCAACTGACAATAGACATTGAGGTCGATTATCTTTGAATCTGATGCATCAATCTTCCTCGAGTTCATGACTAGAGGGGTGGACATGGGCCTATAATTAATCATCCTGAACCTACGCAAGATCTCCACTATATACTTCCCTTGTCCCCAGAAGAAGCACCCATACTGCTGCCAAACCTCCAGACCAAGGAAGTAATGCATCAACCCAAGGTCTTTCATCTCAAACTCAATTGCAAGATTTGTTTTGCAGTTTGCAATCAATTGCTCATCCCCTGTAAGAAAATATAGGTTCAGGTCCGCCTCGCTCTGTCGGAAACCCATCTCTCTCAAGTAGTTGTCTATCCTCGAGTACCAAGCCCAAGGTGCTTACTTGAGCCCATACAAGGCTCGCCTCAATCTGCAAACATGCATCTCCCTATCACCGACCTCAAATCCCTCTAGCTACTCAACATACACATCCTCCTCAACAAATCCATTGAGAAAGGCAGTCTTCACGTCCATCTAATGAACGCGTCAGCCCATCTCTATTGTTAATGAAATAACAGTCTTGATCGATGAATACCTAGCCACCAGGGCGAAAGTCTCCTCACAGTCAACTCCCTCTCACTGTGATAACCCCTTTGCAAGCATGCTTTGTACTTTTCCACGCTTCCGTCTGTTGCATGCTTGACTTTGTAGATCCACTTGGATCCAACCTCCTTCTTGCCTTCTAGCTTGGGCACCACCTGCCATACATCATTTTTCATAATGGATGCGTACTCCTCCATCATGGCCTCTTTCCACACTCCATGTTGAGCAGCCTGCTCATAATTGAAAGGCTCTACATCAATAAGTTGTGTCATTAATGCCATGTACCAAAGTCTCTTCGGTGGTTTACTTCGTCTGAAGGTTCTCTCTGGAAGCCTTGCTAGCCTAGAATCATTAACTGTGGACTTATACCACTTAGGCAGTGGCCTAGTGTCCTGCTCCTGTAGAACTGCATCACACTGCTCCTCCTCCTCATCATCTGACTCCTGATGATCCTGTCCAACAATCTCTCTCTGAACACTTGTACTTGTTCTTGTACCTTGTGTCTGCTACTGTGATCTTGTGCCTCCTCTGTCTTGACCAATGAGTCCTGTCTTTGCTGGTCCTCTGAATGTGCTAGCAAATCTATCGACCTCCTTAATGCACGCTCTTCCTCGAACTGTACATCCCTACACACAATGATCTTTCTGCTTGCTGGCACAAAAATCCTGTAGGCCTTGGAAGCCTCCCTATAACCAACCAAAATCCCCTTGTCTGTTGTGGGGTCCAGCTTCGTCCTCTTCTCCTAAGGGACGTGACAGTAACATATGCTGCCCCATATGTGAAAATGACTCACATCCGGCCTGGTACCTGTAAATACCTCCTTAGGTGTCAACTTCCCCAAAGTTGTGTGGGGACTCATGTTATGAATATAAACAACAATGTAACTAGCCTCTGCCCACAAAAACAGTGGCAAACCCTGATCATGTATCATCGCTCGTGTTGTTCCGACTATGGTCTTGTTCTTCCTCTCGACCACTCCATTCTGTTGAGGATTGTAAGGAGGTGTACTCATCCCTATTGTCGGATCTCAACACCCGAATCTTCCTACCAGTCTGGTTCTCAACCAGAGCTTTGATCTCCTGAAATCTATCGAAGACTTCATCCTTAGCCTTCAGGAAGTATATCTAGGTCTTCTTGGAGTAGTCATCAATAAATAGAACAAAGTATTTGAAGCCACTCACTGAGTCCACGCTCATCGGACCATGTACGTCAGAAAGTATCAAATCCAAGACTCCCTTGGACCTGTGCTTGCTTGTTGGAAATGATCTCTGGGCATACTTACCCATTGCACAACCCTTACAAGGACCATGCCTCTCTGTTGTGAACTTAGGCAATCCTATGACTGCCTGTCTCAAGTGCCTCATCACACCAGAGTGTAAGTGCGCCATCCTCCTGTGCCACAATTCACCCATGTCTGTGATTGTACTGACCAATGCTCTTCCTGGCTGAACTTGTAGTTTGTACACCTTCTCTTCTCGAACCCCAATGATCTTGTCCATCTTCTTGCTTGACCTTGCTGGCCTGACGAACATCCTTCTCTTACGGAAGGTGACCTCATATCCTTTATCCTCTAGGGTAGAGACCGAGATGAGGTTCTTTGTCAACCCCAAAACATATAGTATATCAATAAACCAGAGTGGTTTACTCGACTCCCTCTGAAACGAAACTGTGCCAACCCCTTGCGCCTTGTAATTCTTGTCATCTTCGATCTCTATATTCAGATTCACACCTCCCTCCTGTAGCCTAGTGAAAAACTCCTTGCACCCTGTCATATGACAAGATGCTTCGATGTCAACTAACCACACGTCTGAAACTGTTCCGCTAGACATACAGGCTATGAAGCAAAATTCCTCCTCGAAGCTTTTGGCAAACTCATCCACTGCTGCAAAAGCTTCCATCTGCGATTGGTTCTTCTTCTTCTTCTCTGGACACTATGAGGCAAAGTATCCCATCTTGTGACACTGGAAACATTTGACTTTAGAGAAGTCAATGTCCTTCTTCTTTCCACCTTTCTTCTTTTCTTTTCCCTTGCCTTTGCTTGCAACAGCCAAACCCTCCTCATCCACGATATGTGGTGAAGATGATGATGCACTCGACTGACCAAGTCAGATCTCTTCCTGTACAAAATCATCCCAAGGGCGCTGCCATTCAGGGAGCTCTCACAAGCTTCAACTCCAAGGACAAATACGTCCCATGACTTTGAAAATCCATTTAGTGCTACACGTACTAGCTCAACATCCTCTGTCTTCTCGCCTACTACAGCAAGCTCATCCCTGATCTACATCAATCTGGTAAGGTATAGAACCACACTCTCGCCCTTGGCCATCTTAGAGCTATGTAATCTCTCACACAACACCATTACCATGTTCTCATTCTTTGGCTAGTAGAGGTCGCTCAAGGCTTTCCACATATCCTTTGCGGTATTCTTTCCTAAGAGATGTGGGATCACATGATCTTTAATCCCATCAGGAATTAGGCTCTTTGCTTTAGCCTCACCCTTCTACCAGATGGATAGTTGAGCTGCATCTGTAGGAGCAGTTGCAGTCTATGGTGTATGTTCAAAGACATCATTGACAACCAACACCATAGTCATCCTTTATTTCCAGGTGGGGTAGTTCTGAGCCCCCTGTAGTCTATCCTCAACCCTCAAAGACATGGTCATTGCTAAAGTTGTTACTATTTAAACCGTCACGGCTCAAACCCTTAGCTTCCTTACTCTAGCGTTGCTTTGATTATGTGCCTTAGATCTCAACGATCCACCTATAATGTTGCTTCTTCAACAATCCTACTCTGATACCATGTGAAATTTCTCTAAACCCATTTCATTAAACCAATTAAATTACATTTATAACTAATTACACCAGGTTTTCTTTCCCAAATAAATTATACGCAGCAAATATAATAACCAGGAACTTAAATGTAAAAGACAACAACAATCACATCACACGTACACAAGTATTTTGGACAATAGTCCCTGGAAAAACTCCAGAGGGAAAACCAGTGCAACAGATTTGTGGATTTTATTATTCAACAGGAAAATATAGAGATCTCTTGCAAGAGTCGATCCTCAATATTGGGTGAGTAAACCCCAACGCAATCCTTCCCCAACAATTCGTACGACCTCCCCACAAATTCTACAAGCCAAAACGACTCAGAAAATGAGAAATCCTGAGACTCTGTGTTGTGATACGGCTCCTTGCGTCAAGTCTGCATCACCCTGTACAAACCTCTTAGATCTGTAGCGTAACCTCTGCAAAATGTTGAAGATGTGATTCGATCCACTTAGCAAATGACCTCCTCTGTCTCCCTACAATCCCTGTCCAACAAACCCTTGGGAAAATCTCTTCACTCCAATGAAGTTCGCCCTCTCTCTCAGATGAATAAAGCACCCTCCTAGCTAAATCGATTTCCTTATACCTCCATGAGCAAGTGAAACCCTAATCCCAAAATGATTAAGGGCTGAGATTAACTCTCTCCCTCATGATGAGATGAATGGTCAAGATTAAAAGACCACAACTTAAATTGTTTTTCACTTAAGCCTTAGAAAAGGTGCTCAATAAGTCAACTAAAGAATATAACACATCAACAATACTTTTCCTAAGTTAGACTTTAGAAAAAGTTAAATAATCAACTTGGCCTGTGTTTCATTGTCCCCCGCCATGCTAAGAGGCTGCAATCTAGTGGAAGACCTTCCTTGCTACATTCTCAACATGTTGAGCCAGGGAAAAGTCATGATCTAAAGCAAGATCGATGGACAGACGTGATGAAAAAGGTGCCAATCATGGAGAACAATGTCGTCCGTCTATGTTGGTAATATGTTATTCTTTGGGTGCCCAAGATAGTAAGGCGGTTACCCCTTTCATCGCATGTTGTCTAGACCACTAATTACAAGAAAGGAAAGAGCCTGATTCTTCTAGGAGGTAATAAGTTCCAAGTGTCAGGGAACAAGGGAATAAAAGGGAGTAAGATCACTAGATTAGGATCAAACATTGGAGTTCGGATAGCAGAAGGTGAAAGGCAATCTATGAAAGAAAATTGGATGTGGTGGGTCTCTTAGGCTTTATACCAGAAGGTAAGAAAGAGGACCGATGCTGAAGAAAGTTCAATGAACTAGACTCCACAAACAAAGGCTAGTTTTGAAGATGGTGAGGACGAAGGCTCAGTCAGGGGTTGCCCATGTTTGGAGCAAAAATTCCTCGAGATATAAATGGGCATGCAATAATCTCATTGAGGGTATGACCCGCAGAACAAAACAAATGGTTGTCGGTTCAAAGGAAGATGGAGATAGCAACAACAACAAAGGGATTGTTCTATAGGCCAAATGGGAAAAAGGAAAGCTTGCCCATGGTTATGAAAACGATCCCTAAGTGTTAGAAAATGGTCTCCAAGGATGCAGAAGGAGGGTAATAACACTCAATGTGAGTGTGGACCCTTGCACATTCCTCAATTAATGAAGAGCCAACAAAGGACATTATTTGTTGGTTTTCCAATTTGGGTTTCTAGGGTAAAGTCTTTGTGTTATTATTATGATGATGATTGATTTGTTCAACACTAATTTCTGCATTTTAGTTACAATCTGCAAGTTTTATACAAATCAGTTTTAAGCACAGTGAAATAGCAAATGGTGATAAGCAATAATAATTTCCACATTACTTAAGATTTGTGGCGGTCAATCAACTCGGCCATAGGCTAAGCAATTACAAATCATTTGATAACTTAGGTTTTCGGTTAGAATTTCATAATTCACATTGCCACTACAGAGTCTAGCAAGAACTGAGACTAATGTAAACCAAAGGTAACAATTTATCCAACTTGGCAACTACAATTTTATGACGAGTGTGGTGTTCTCTTGTGCACCTTTTATCATCAATTGACTATTTCCTTGGCAATTGTCATGTCATTTTTCTATTTTTAGTGAAAATATTTCAATGGATTGTTGTAGATGGTCAAAGTTTCTATAACAAATATTGACGATTAGACCACCACAAAGCAACATAAGTTGGTTTTGTATTTGTTCAAAACCAAAGTGTTGGATTTGTGATTAAACACAATTCTTGGATGTTAGTCGGTGTATTTGTCATAAGTGGATGGATCTACTGATCAATGGACTGATTGATTGAGGGTTTTCCACTAGGTGGATCAGACCGACTAAAGTGGTGTCGACCAGGTCAACTATAACCCACTAGTCATAGAACAAGCTAGGAAATGAAGATTGTTTAACTGCTTTGGGGTCACGGTGGTCAAAGTTGAACAAATCAAGCTTAGTTTAAGGGAGATTGGTTACTTGCTCAAGCATAAATAGATAATCACTTGTATCAATCTATATGATAAAGTATGCCAACAATATTTGTGTTGTGTTGATATAAACTGTGCTAATGCTGGAACAATATTTCTTAACACCACCAACTTTGTTTGGATATGTCTCTACTTTTGCAATAATCCTGTGAAGTCTAACATGGTATATAGGGTTTAAAGGTCCTAGCTTGGTTCTAGCTTTTGTGAAGCGTTGGAGGTTGCTGCATCAAAATAAGAGTGTGGATGGTATTTATGCTTCTACAAAGTCGAAAACTTGAAATATTTGACTTGTTTGTACTTGTAGGATTTTGAATCAAGGTTTTGCAAAAGTGATATGGGTACAAAGAAAGTGCTCAATGAACACAACTATGGCATGTGAGCAAAAGACATGGAAACTTTGCTAAAGAGAAAAGCATTTTGGTAGTTAATGAGGATTGTTGTTCTTGACCCTAAAGATGAAAATGAGAAGTTCATGGTTAAAGGGAAGAAAGATGAATTTGTAGGTGTCATGACGACCTACATGGAGATTCGATTTTTATACCAATGGAATCAACTACTCGAATAAATTCTAGAAGAAGATGAAGAAGCTATTCGGCAAAATCAATGAAAGTTAGGTGATTCAACTTGAGAAAGACTTAATCTCTATCAAACCCCTCTCTTTCAATAGAATTGCAAATTATTTAGTTTGTGTAAAAGAGCTAGAGCTAGTTGAAAGGACTTCCTGAAGAAGGAAGAAGAACTGATAGAATTAATCTTGATGAATTTTTGAAAACATCATATGATGTTTTTTTTTCGTCATTTTGAGCAAATTAGGCTTCAAGAAAAGAATACAATAAGGTTTATACCTTTGACTCTTTTTTCTCTTTGTTGATTAGGGCACATGAAAAATTGTCTAATGAAGTAAAGTTGAGTAATAAGCAACATGCACATTTCAATAAGGGAAAAAGTCAATGGTTTTACAAAGGAGGTTGAGATGGAAATCAAGAAAGAGGCCACGATAGAGACTATGATAAGGATCTTGAAGATCATGTTGATAAAATAAATCATGGAGGTGATGGTCAACAATAGACTAGGAAATTCTAGAATAAGACTTGCTAATACTGTGGAAAGACAAGGCACTTTGAGATGGCTTGCAGGAAGAAGTTTTGTGACCTCTAGGAGAAGATTAAGAGACTTGAAGGTGGATAGTCAACCAATCAACCAATGATGTGCTCAAGGCAACAAAGGTGACAATGATCATACATTTTCTGTTAGTTGCTCTCAACCATTATGTGCTCATACTTCTCAAGAGGAATGGATAGTTGACTTTGGTTGTTCACATTGTTACCTCCCTAATGCACAGGGCGCAACCTAAAGGGGAACTACTAGGACAATCACCAATGTTTGTTAGGGACCTAAACTTCCTAACCCCTCATGTAGGTAGAATATATATTTTCCATGCAATAAAGGTTGATATTAATAAGGCCTAGTAATAAGAAAGAATAAGTCAAATGTAAGAAGACCTAATAGATGCTTCCGCTTCTAGAAAGATCTTCCTCTAGATTGTTCTTTTGGTAGATGGATTTAGTATAAATAGGAGTCGAGGGCATGAGAAGTTTTGTCTTAATAATTATTGTAATAGAGCATTGCTTTGTTGGAGGTTGCCCCCTCGAAGAGGCAAGTGAACATTGTTTCCTATCAATAAAGGTATTATTTTGGTGTTGTGGTTTCATATATTGTGTTGTTCCGTTGTTATTCTCTGCAATATTTTTGTTTTCTGCTATTATAATAGATCTAGTACCTTACACTTTCACCTAAGAAACCTATCTACTCACTTTTGATTGTCTTTTCTCCAATAAGGGGGGTATCCCTAGCAATTAGGATTATTAAAGCTATAATCAATGAAGCTCAAAGGTGATGTGAAGAGATAGCTCTAGCAAAACAATGTTTTTATCTTTTTATAGTATAATGAGAATAAAAGGCTAATGGAAGATTGGGAACTAGTGCCTATCCAATTTTGGGCCAATGGAGTCAAGAGATCAAGCCAAAGAGAGCAATTCATGAATGGTTAAGATGCATAGAGTTGTTATACATGCCACAAAACACCTTAACTTGTTAAATCATGAAGAAATGTACTTGGAGGGGTCCTTAAAGGTACCACACTCAAAGAATATTATAAAAGTGAGTCCTACAATAAAGTAATCCAACAACAACTCTTAACAAGATGATATATGCAAGACAATACATTCAGAATTATGACATCAAAGGGGATTAAAAGGAGATAAACTCTCACGTAAAACCCTTTCACATATGGTAAATGAACCCTTCTTTAAGGCTTCTCATAAGAAGGTCTTTGTAAGCAACTCCTTTCCTCCACCAACAATAATTAGAAATAAAATATAGATTCACATATATTAAGCAAGAACCCTTGAAATTTCCATTAAGCCTCCAAAAATGATATCCAACAAAGCTCCAAGAGGAGAGACTCCTCACCAATCCAACCATGAAACCTCCTTCCAAGGTGAGACAACCCATCAATAAGCAAGAAAAGGTGAGCAATGTAACCTCCAAAGGTGGACGTCTTCTCAAAGTAGGGTTTGAAACAAGTCAAACCTCCACTGATAGCATGTGTGAGACCTCCAAGAGAAACATCCCATCAAATAAGGCATGGAAGTTGCTGTAAATTTTCAGACCCCACTGAGTTTCAAGTCTCGCTGATTTTTCTCAATGTTTAATGCTCTGTTG
>JASDQU010250337.1:5107-16361 GCA_032191745.1 Picea mariana | reverse complement strand
CCTTTTACTCATAGCTTTATTTCTTTTGATCTTTTGCTCTTGTGCTTCAAGGGAATAGTTGAGGGCCACTGTCCTGGCTTGATGACCAGAGGTGACAGTGTTATCCACAAACATTTCACGGAAATGGGAAGGCTGGGTCGTGATGAGACCCCCTTTCTCTTGGCTATGCCACCAAGAGCCACTACCCTGGTTTGGTGACCAGATAGATGGTAGTGTTATACCGCTACATGCCCATGGTCATAATAGGCGGACTCGTGATGAGAACCCCTATCGATCAACTAATACCTTGAATGTTTATGTTATCTTATGGGTCCTCTTTTCTTACTGAGAAGCTTTTCACTGCTTTCTCGGGGATCCCTGCGCAAAGCATCTCAAAGGTTTCGACATTGGCTTTTAACTCTTGCCAACTACTTTTACCCTCTGGGCCTTTAGCCCCTTCTTCCCACGAGGGAAGGTACAACCCTTCCTAGTGTAGCCAATCCCAATGCCCAAACAAGGATAGGGGAGATGAAAGGAATAAAGATGGAAAATGGTAAGTATGGAGGGAATGGACGATGACCTTTCACAGATCCACCCAGTAGCAACCCATTCTAAAGGGAAATCAACTTACTAGGGCACCCTGTTACCCCTCCAGGTATGAACGAGGCAAAGAGCATAATTTCCAAGCAAACGTCATGAAATGAAGAAGGATCCAATACAACATATTCAAGTGCTTCAAAAATTAGAGTGATACATACCATGATACCCAAACTCATTACCTCATGGAGCAAGACCCACCATTACTCCAGGACCAGGCTGGTGGGATGGATACTGCTGCTGGTGATAAGTGGACTGCACTGATGAAAAGAGGGGCCCTCCAGGGCCATGCCCAAGTCGTCTGGCTCTCGGTACTCCATGTCTAGGACCTGTGGGCCTCAAGACGTGATCTCCTTAGTTATCCCTAGGCTAGGGGCTAACAGTTCCACCTAACCAAAGGGGCAACAAACTTCCAAGTCTCCCACATGCTATGACAAATGGAGCCAAAAATCTTAAAGAGGTGCGGGGGAGAGGATATCACATAACTCAAAATTACCTTGAACNAATAAAGGGAAATCAACTTACTAGGGCACCCTGTTACCCCTCCAGGTATGAACGAGGCAAAGAGCATAATTTCCAAGCAAACGTCATGAAATGAAGAAGGATCCAATACAACATATTCAAGTGCTTCAAAAATCAGAGTGATACATACCATGATACCCAAACTCATTACCTCATGGAGCAAGACCCACCATTACTCCAGGACCAGGCTGGTGGGATGGATACTGCTGCTGGTGATAAGTGGACTGCACTGATGAAAAGAGGGGCCCTCCAGGGCCATGCCCAAGTCGTCTGGCTTTCGGTACTCCATGTCTAGGACCCGTGGGCCTCGAGACGTGATCTCCTTAGTTATCCCTAGGCTAGGGGCTAACAGTTCCACCTAACCAAAGGGGCAACAAACTTCCAAGTCTCCCACATGCTATGACAAATGGAGCCAAAAATCTTAAAGAGGTGCGGGGGAGAGGATATCACATAACTCAAAATTACCTTGAACCAAAAGTAAATGGTGAGTAGATTGGAACTGATATTCCAATAGGGTCTGCTATGGAGCAAAACCTTCCAGGCACCTCACTATCCATTTTGAAGCCAAAATACGACCTCAAGTCACAATGTTGATAAGGCCCAAACCACCCTCCTCCTTATGCTTACTACACACCTCCTAATGAACCATAGGATGCTCTCGCTCATCACCATACTTGGACCATAGAAACAACCTGAGGATCTTCTAATTCTTGAATTGGTGTTGCTCGGAAACTAGCAAGATACATAATAAATGTGAGAGGCTTGGAGGATTCGTGAAATAACCATCAATTTGCCTGCAAATGGAAGATCCTTGTACAACCATATGAGAAGTTTTCACTGAAGGATTTGAAGGCACCAATCCCAGATAT
The DNA here is from genome assembly GCA_032191745.1 of Picea mariana. Classification (NCBI taxonomy): domain Eukaryota; kingdom Viridiplantae; phylum Streptophyta; class Pinopsida; order Pinales; family Pinaceae; genus Picea; species Picea mariana. The sequence goes on along the minus strand of JASDQU010250337.1, from coordinate 14,394 downwards.
CCATGATTGAAAGACCTGTACCAAATGGAATCCCCAACTTGAATCCCCTCTGTATGGAATTGGGTCAAGGTTCATAAGAATTTAGAACATACATTAAAGAAAAATTTACATGCTCAATGTGCTACCTTTATGATTTGTTATCTCAAGTGGATTTTCCTCTCTTGGTTGAGGAAGTTCATCCTGTTATCGCACGGTTTGTAGTTAGGATAAAAGATAGATGTAAAGAGACAAACTGGCGTAACTGAACCAATCCCACCCAATGTCACCTCGATAGGAAGGCTCTTTCTATTTAGGGAGGTAAGGCCCAAGGGAGATGTCCCTGGTGACCTGGGGTTTTGAGAAGGTAAAGGATTGAAGGCTAAAAGATAAATTCCCCCTCACAAGTCACCACCGAGTAGATAGTCCGGCTAAGCAGCCAATAAAGAGAAGTATAACCAAAAAGAGAGATGTACCTGCCCGAGACAAAGCAACAAGAGATATATATATGCAAGCTTACTCGCTTGGTTAGTACTTCATATAATCAATGACTATCTGATATATAAGGAACTGAACAATAAATATTGATGAAGTTAATATTTATATAATAGCAACGATGTACAATATCACTTCTTCAATAGATGCTAAAGGAACGTGGCATTCATTGTAATAATCAACACTTCATTTAGATAATGCCTTAAACAACCATTCAATTGCTCACAAGTAAAATGGTAGCTGCACAATGATGTTAATAGCAAAAGGATGACGACAACAATTAGTTAGTAGGGTTAGTCTTAGGCTAGGGTTAGAATAGTCAGGGTTTGTTCAAAGTATTAGAAGTTGTTTTGATCAAAGTACTCACACGCTAGGCCTTAGATCAGTGCGTTCCTAGGGTAGATGGAGTCAAAAGGAGAATGCAAGTTGAAGGATCAAAAGATAATAGGACTAAGGACGGGAGGGTTAAACCTTGAGGTGTTGCTATGGAAAGGTCTCAGGGATGAAACCCTAGGGGAGAGAGGCTCACTTTGGTGTAGGGGAACTAGGCCTCAGTGCTCTCTCCTCCTTCCTTAGCTCAATGGAAAAATGGCTAGCTCAAATGATTGCATAAGACTAAGACAAGAGGTTTTGCAGGTAACGTGTTGCTATGGCAAGGCTTTACCAGGCAAACCCCAGGGAAAATCRACTCACCAAGGTGTAGRGGAACTAGGCCTTGATGCGTTTTCTCCTTATTAGCTTCAATAAGAAAACGRCTAGCATGGAGAGGAAGAATAGAGTGTTGCTAAGGCAAGRCTCTATCTCACTTCAAAGAAAAATGGCTTAAAACCTTGATGGGGACATGAGACAAGGACCTACAATGTGTGCTTGTCACCTAGGGTTTATTCAACAAATTATAACAAGAAATGCAAGAAAAACAATACTACAACCATTCAATTAAGAAGTTTTGCATAAATTCACTTACATTTAACCAAGAAATCAAGTAGCAAACCCTAGTTGTAACACCTTCCACCAAGATAAATGCCAAAAATGCCAATAAAAGACTTCCTTCAACACGTGCGCCTCACAATTTCAGCCAAGAACTCCAAGTGTAGCGCAAATTCAGACCTCACTAATGAGTGAGTGAAAGATGAAAAAATGAAGGTGAAAACCCTCAATTTATACAGTACCATGACCTAATTTTACTTTTTAGGTCATGAAAAAGGCCGACAAGGCCAAACTACTAAAATCATACTGTTTTACATTAAATGCTTAAAACTAAACCCTAATCAAGCAATAGAGAGGCATCATGCCCCTTTTAGGGTGACGTTAGCCCCTTCTAGGGAAAATGCAACATCCTGGAGCAAAACGTTAACCCTCCTTGGGCTTCTCCAACCTGCCACACGTGCCAAAACTGCCCCAACTGTCTCCCAAAACGTCCATGCTGCTAGGTGACGTCATGGTCATGAAGGGTGACGTCCTAGGCCTTCCAAAGCCAACGTTCCACTGAAAAAGGGCACAACCCCCCTAGGTCAAGCTCTGCTAGGGTGCCTCTGCAAGACGCCCTCTTTCTCTCCTGTGCAAACCCCTCTGTCCTGTCTTTGCCCCCTGCTGGGGTTTCAACATCCATCTGGTGGGCTCTTCAGCCCCATGGAGGTCCGAACTGATCATCTCCCCATGTGTACCTGTCCAACATGGTACCTGTTCGTCGGGCATGATCCTGCACATCAACAACTACTCCCTCCATGGGCTCATAAGNGGCGTCCTATTGGGCTAGTGTCCACTGGAAAAGGAAAGTTCCTGGAAAAGACTTCATCTAAGCCATGTAAGTGGGGTGATGTGGATAAGGGATGTCTTGACAATGGGTGCAGTGAGAGCGAGGGAGTGCAAAGTTTTACCGGTGGGTGCCTTTGTAGAAGGCGAGCTACCCCTGTCCTGGATGCAATTTTTCCAAGCCCAATTCATGCCTTTTATTCTTTATTCTTATTGCTTTTTCTTCAAGAAGCTAATTAGGGGACACTGCCCTGGCGTGGTGACCATTGGTGGCAGCGTTACCCACAAGTACTTTCACAGAAATGAGAAGGCTGGCTCGTGATGAGACCCCCTTTCTCTTGGCCATGCAACCAAGAGTCACTACCCTGGCATGGTAACCAACTACTAGTAGTGTCATACTGCTAGACACCCATCGACCTAATAGGCTGGCTAGTGATGAGACCCCCTATCCTCTAACTAGATCTTGTTTTTATTATTTTTTATGGGTCCCTCTTGTTTCTTGCTGAGAAGCTTTTTACTGCTTTCTCAGGGATCGCTGGGCAAAGCATCTCGTGGTTCTATTTTTAGGATTTTATCTTTTGCCAGCTTGCTTTTACCTTCTGGGCCTTTAGCCCCTTCTTCCCATGAGGTAAGGTGCAATCCTCAAATGAAAGGTCAACGCAGTGCCCGAACAAGTGTAATGGGATAGATGAGCGGGAAGCAAGATGAAAAAGTGGTGCTATGACGAGAGCGGACGATGGCTTTTCAGAAATCCCCCAAGTGGCAAACCAAAACCTACGGATATAGGCTTACTAGGGCATCCTGTCATTCCCCCCAAACATGGTCAAGTGAGCAAGTATAAGATCCAAGAATTTGTTAGAAACAAAAGGAATTAAATGCACATATTCAAAGGTTTTGATGATCAGAGTGACACATACCATGATACCTGAACTCATTACCTCATGGAGCAGGAACCATCTCTGACACAAGACCAAGCCGATGGTGATGGATGTTGCTGCTGCTGGCAAGGTAGAGGCACTGAAATGGAGAAAATATGGGCCCTCCAGGGCCATGCTAAAAGTCGATCCGGCTCTTGGCACTCCATGTCTAGGACCTATGGGCCTCGGGACATGATCTCCTAGTTATTCCTAAAAGTGGGGATAACACATCCAACCTCACATTCTCCAAAGTAGTGTATTAGCACGCTGCCATGTGTTTTTGTGCCCTATCCTCCAAATCAGCCCTATCATCTGCGTGTGTTGGAGAAATTTAAGCCTCCTCATCGTGTGCCTCATGCACACCAATCCCTGATGACTGCCCTTCATCCTATAATTGTTTCTCTTGCACCTTGGTTGTTTTTCCAGCTTCAAACCAACAACTTTCATTGGATTTCAGATCTGAATCAAACTGAAACATACCTTCTTTTTTAACTACAATGACATCCTTACTTATGGTTACCTTGTTAGTTCTGATATCCAACATGTAAGCCTTAGACTGATCACTATAACCCACTCGCATCATTTTTCTGCATTTGAGATCTATGTTCGTCCTCCTTATCTGGGATCAAAAGTTTTTATGACAATACATTGTATTTTATTTTGTTTATATCAAATTAGATGAACACCATGTGGTAATTTTCAATTAAAGCAAACCAGAAATGCTTTATCATTGCTAATGAGAGAGCGGAGTATATTAGAATGATAGACGCTGCATATTTTTAACAATGATATTCTGCAAGATTACCACTTTTTTAAACATATTTGCATAATTGCATTGTTTTGGATATATTTCCTCTAATTGGAGCTAGTCACTATGCATTTTCACATTTATGCTGTTATTTGCAGAGTGGTGAATTTCAACAATAGTATAGGCATTTGGATTTGCAGGTTCATACTAAAGAAATACCTTTTTATAAAGTATGTCATATGGGATAAGTTTTTTCTGTCATGAATACCTGGGTCAAAATTCATTCAGCTAACTAGTATTATATGGAAAATTGGAAATGTATTTCAGCCTATAGCATTATCTTACGTAGAATGATTCAATGGCTTCTTAATTCCTGCAGCTTGACATGCATCTCTGTGCTACAGTGCAAATTTAATGTGGTTATTTCAAAATGTTTTGACAGCTGAAGGATATGGCTGAAAGATTACCTGGAGGAGCATATGTTCATAACAGACCAGGTTCATTGCCTACACATACTCATAATGGTGTAAACCTACAATCTGTAAATGATGCTGGAGTCACAGCTGAAATGAGAGGTGCAGAGTCTCATGGTTATCCAGATACTGGCAATTCAACTTTTCCAGATGCAGATTCCAATGGTACCGTTAGCCCTTCAATGGTAGATGGACCTGTCATTACCAGCAATAAGATCTCTAGTCAATCAGTTCAAGGTAGGTTGGTGGAGTCAAGTAGGTTATCTCAAACAGAAAGTATTGATGGACCAAGAAGTGGGACCATAGCCTCAGCAGAATGTGACCATGAGTCAGAGTGGGTTGAGCAAGATGAACCAGGTGTCTATATAACACTAGCTTGCTTGCCTGGAGGTGAGAAAGATCTCAAGCGGGTGAGATTCAGGTATTCATTTTGGTGCTCTTTGCCCCTGACAAACTCTAGGCGAATTGAACTGCATTTATGAAAAGCAGAAAGACTTGAACTTACCACATTTGGTGCATTCTGCTGTCTTGTTTCTTTTTTGGCATGCAGCAGTCAGAATGATGTTTATATCTGGACTTCTGTCATGGCCATAGGATAGGCATGAGTGTTTTTTAATATTGAGTAAACTTATTTTTAAGTTTTCATTGGATTAGAACATGATAGATTGTGATTATCGTTTGATGACATTTCTGCAGCCGGAAAAAATTCAGCGAGAGGGAAGCTGAACATTGGTGGGCAGAAAATCGAGCTAGGGTATATGAGAAATACAATGTTAGGATAGTTCAAAGGACAACGATTGGTCCATCATCAACATCGGGAAGGCTAGATAGTATTGACAAAGTTTAGTCTTGTCTGCAGAGTTGGCTTTTTTATTACAGTGAAGATAGATGGGGTTGTCTCATGAACATTTTCTATCAGGGGGAATATCTGTGACACACTGTTCATTTGCTGGATATAATGTTCGGAAAATCTGTTCACTGTAATAGCCATGGCAGCTTTAGTGGATGGAGTTTAATTTGAATATGGATGAGAAGCTGGGCTGCAATACCTTTCCATCACTTGGACGAAGGTAATTTTTTGGATCTAGCATGCCATTTTGTTCAATCCTCAGCTTGGTGTCTTTGGCAGATAACCATTTATTGTCGTACAAACTGGTTTTTATTGAAGTTAACAGAGAGGCAAAGTGGAATATAACTGTGAGTTCTGTGTATCGGCAGCTCTGGTGGAATGCAGGAGTTTAACATGGTTGGTCCTTGGAAAATGTTGTGTATAATACTGCAATTGCCTTGAAACTCCACTATCATATTTAGTGGGGATTTATAGTAATAATGTCGAGTTTTCTCTTGAAAATACTTGTTCTGATTCTTGTAAAGATTGTAAAGCATGGAGAAAGTGGCTAGCAACGTTGGGATGTTACTGCCCACCTGTGGTTGAGTGCCCCCAGTTATATCATATTCTTGAAGGCAAATCTGCAGTGCCTCATACATTACAGTCAGTCAACTAGTTCTTGCCTCTCCAAATCCTTGGTTGTGGCTTGTCCATCTAACTGTCGAAGCTATTCTTCCAATTGAAGCATCATTGTTACACTGTAGAGGTAAGACAGCAGCAGCATTCTCCAAATTGATGGATTTGAAGTTTCTATGCTCTATTCAATATGCAGTCTCTTTTGTCATTGTTCAATATCAATAGCATCGGTCTTTGCTTAATATTTGCTCTACTTATTCTATCCATTTTAAATTTAAATATTAAAAAATCATATTGTGTTCCCCCTTTTCCCTGAGTTCATCACTAGATTGTTTTATTTGAAATAATATAAATTGTCCTCTATTTGGCCATAATTACGAGTTTCTAGTAAGTGGGATCTCCTAATGAGGATTTGCTCTCTGCTTGCAGGTGCTCGTTTTGTGTTTGCTATTCAAAGTGGTGTAAGCCACACAAATCATTTATCTAACTTTGTGTAATAAAGATGGTAGACCAAGCACATCCCTTTTTGTGCCACTTTGATGCTGTAATCTCATTTTATGTATGCTCACCATATACATCCACATATGGGATATATCTATTCTTGTGTTAGTATCTTTTGTGCTACTATTACTCATCCTCTTGGATTCAATTTGCCTCATTTTGATAGAATCTGGAAAGTGAATAGAAGCATCTTTGCTTCGTTTCTACAATGAATTGGAGGAACCTTTCTTTTGCATTCACTAGATTGCCATTTTTTATGATGTTGTGAATTCAAATAAGCATTAAATTTGTAATTATAGAATGAACATTATTTCATGCTAATGAACAAGTCTTCCTGTTGCAGATTTGCATCCTTTAAATTCCTTGACAATATACGAGTTTGGCATGGTTGGCAGAAATAGTCAAGGAACCTATTTGGTATGCCCAAAATTAATACTATGCAAATATATGTTGTGTTGTACTACTAAGGAAAATATTATTTTGAAAATTGGAGACGTGTGATGCACTGATGGCATTCTCTGAAACTTCAGTTGTATAGCAAAAAAAAGGTATGCAAGAGAGGGACATTCTAAATTTTCTTTTTGATGATGTGTAATATTTTAGAAATAGTGCTTATAATAACTTATGGCTATCCTTTGACTAAGCTGCCGCACTACAATGGGTATTTTTATGCTGTCAAAATCACCCAGTACTTGCTACCTACCCTTATCCATATCCATGGGGAGTTTTGAACCTGGGTCTCTACGTTAGTACAAGCCTGATCACCTAGCTGTTTGCTGATAGAGAACACATCCGTGGGCAATAAAGTGTAATATTTGGTAATGAAAAGGTGATGCATATAAATTATCTGAAACAGGGATATCTGTCAACATTCAGATAGGACTAGTACCTTTTGGTATTAGAAACATTATGAAATACTAATGTCAAGACGACTAATTTGTCACCTATGGATCATGTTCTTCAGCGATATGTAGTTTGACCTTGTTTTTCACTTTGTTCTTTGGGATTTTGTTAGAAAATTAAGCAAGGTTTTTCAAAGAAGACACTTGCTTGATTTTAGTTTAAATGTTGTTGCAAGTGTCTATCGTATAAAACTCCTTGGTTGCATGTGATTGTTACAATAAGTAGGAGTGTTGGCGTGTCTTAGTGCAACAATTTCATAATTTGAATTGGTGATAAGCCACATCATAATGTGACAAGCCATATGTTCTGGTGTTATCAATCTAGGAGGAACGATAGCATTAACTGTTGTATATATACATCAAACAGGTCTTTTGGGGCATTCATCTTGTCTAAGTTACGAGAATATGGATACGGGGATGTACATGGATAGTTCTAACCTTTTTTTTTTTCAATTGACACAGTTGGACAAACATATACAGCGGAACGTGTGATACTAAATTCTAAATCAGATTCCATGAGTTAGTTGGCAAACGAAAACTACATAACATGTAAATATTGATTTTCATGCATGAGCYTTTGTGCAGTTAGTTAATCTGTATGTACACATAGATTCTTCATCAAGGGAGTTCTAATGACATATTCAGTTGTCTAGTCAAAATTGTCATATGAATATAGATTTATTTAATGTTTCTTCTTCTTGTGTTTTTTGGATGCAACAATGGACTTCATCCGAAACATATCCAGAACGGACCTCTATGAATATCATATGGATTCCATGCCGTATGACTCCCTGATACTCATCCAAAATGCATACAAGAAAGATATGCATCTTAATATATTCAAGGAGTGGGGAATGATCTGGTAACACAGCGTTTTGTCCATTTGAATTCAGTGAATTTCATTTAATTTTCAAATAGATATGGAGTCTACGGCCTAATGAATAAACTTTTGTAAACCCTTGAATGCATGTGCCTCGAACAATTTCATTAATCAGCGTAAATCTTTGATGTCAAATTGTTAATATTGGAAGGGAAGACTTTTGTATTGTGAATATATATGGCGAGCAATATCCAGCTTGCTATGCAGCATTGAATGCTGCGGCAGGTGGATTATAGGCCATAGGATCTGAATTTCTTCTAGATCTGACGGCCTATAATCCACCTGCCGCAGGATTCAATGCTGCGTAGCAAGCTGGATATTGGCCGCCGAATATATATAGAGAGAATTGAAAAATCAATGTCAAGATTTTGTTCATTGCAATTTTATTTAATAAAATTGCATGTGTAAATATATAGCTTGAGTGGGTGAGTGCTTTTCAAGTTTCATGTATATTGTTTTGGTTAAAGGCTTGAAGCCATTACAACAATATACTTGTTATGAGCTCAACATGTCACTTGCGGGGAGGATAACAATCATTCCTCCCAAGCACCTGAGCTAAACCCAATTGACACACACACAAACACATTTGAGCYCCTTGGGTTAAGTCAATTGGTTTTAATAAACCAATTTTGAGGCATAGATCATGGAGAGTTTATGGGTTCAAATCTAATAGTCCCTTTGGGTTAAGAGTATATGTACTCCAACAACGATATTTACCCCATGCACCATTCACAAGATGYGTGGAAGTGTCTGGGATAAATATTTTACAAGGAAAACCTTATGGGACCCCACTTTTCCCATAATATCCAAATGGAAGGTGATTCAACTGCCAACCACAAGAGCAATTGGAAACCTCAAGGGACTCAATGGGATTTTATCTTGTGACCTATGGCCTTTCTGTGAGCAACATGCATTTTTTGAATGGTTCAACTGATTGACCTAACCCTTGGGGCTTATATATATATATATATATATATATATATATATATCCAAGGAAAACCTTGTGGGATCCCACCTCTTCCTTAGAATATTTGGATGGGGGGAGGCTCAATCACTATCCATAATAGTTGTTGGTAACTTAGTGGGACTCAATCGAACTCAAATCAAAGACCTCATGACAAACTCTACTTTGAAACAATTAGTACTTTACGAACGAACCGATTGAGCTAACCCACTAG
>JASDQU010250336.1:6307-16361 GCA_032191745.1 Picea mariana | reverse complement strand
TGATGGTCTTATCGGTACTTTTGCAAAACTTTGTATTTTAAGCTCTTTTTGTTATTTTTTAATTGTTTCTTTTCTCCTTCTATGCAAACATAATAATTTATTTAGATTTTTTAAATCTTTTTCCAAGTATTAATAAAACGAAAGAAAAAAGTTGTACAAGATTGGAGAAAACCAATATGCAATCTATAAAAGTAAAACATAAAGAAAGATAAAAAAGTAATAAGAAGAGAGTGGTAGCCTAAAATTGATATTTTTTTAAAAGGGTGTATTGTGTACTCAACACGTTGTTGATCCGAATTGGATCCTCACCAAACTTTGTAATAAAAACATAGTTACTTTACCTTTTTTTAATTTTGTAAAGATTTCATTTTTTATTTTATTTTGTCTTTTTTGGGAAAAAATGGAAGTGGAAATGACCATTGTGATGGTCTTCCTTTCAAAGGAATTTCATTAAAACAATGAAGGCTATCATGAGGACATCAATAAGGAGGGGAGAAGTAAAGAGAACTTGGGAAATTTCACTCGGAACTCCATCCCAAGAACTGAACGACCAAGAARAAAGCTTGGAGAGTCAAGGTCAAGGGGAAAGAGGAGCTACTTGCTCTTGTATCCCAAGGAGTAKAAATTGTCTAATGACCTATTGCCARTATTCAATGMCATCTGTAGGTATGAGATGGACATCGGGGTTATGCCAAATACAACCCCTACTCAACTGTTATCTTCCATCCTATAGTGGAGGCATCCTTTCTTGGMGATTTGTCGAAGCCTGTTTGATGATCACATAAGAAAAAKATTGAAGGGTATGAAGCTTTTGGGGACCAAAATCCTGAAAATGGGGAGGTGTGATCCAAATTGGATCTTTTCCAAACTTTGTAAGAAGCACCTAGTTGCTTTACCTTTTGTAAATTTTGTAAATATKCCATTTTTTAATTGATTTTTCCCTTTTTGGAAAAATTGGAAGAAAAAACACATCATGATGGTTGACCTTTTAAATMTATCCCATTAAAGAAATAAATATTGTAGTGAGGACATCAACAAGGAGGGGAGAAAAAAAGAGAACTTGGGATGCAGAGATGAGAGATCAGAAAGTGCATCTTGCTTGAAGATCGATGGATGAAGGATTCAAGAAGTCTATACACAATGAGCGAAGGTGTCTCTCATCCATGGCCATTTTCATTTTGTTTGTGAGTGACAATGAATGATATTTTCGAGCACACATAGGTCACCCATTGTAATGAATATCCCAAGAAAAATAAATCTATGTTGTTTATACTGTGTGAGTGTGGGTGTAATCTTCTCTATGGAGGTTTATTGTGGTTCTAGTTTAAATTTTATTTCTTGAAATTTATGTTATGATTAATAAATGAAAAATTTATAAAAATGCTCATGATATGGTAGAGATTATGAAAAGTAAAATCATAAAAATCTTCAAAGATATGGTTATAAGAACAACAAGAATAATAGTAATCAAGAGAATAGAATCTATAATTCATTCTCTCCATTACAAGATTACAATGTTGAATGCTACAAATGAAACAATTATGGTCACAAAGATAGTGATTGTAGACTTTCAAAGCATCCCATAAAAAATTCCAAAATTCAAGAAGAAAAGCATAAGAAGACATGGAAAGAAAAACAAATGGAAGAAAAGGAAACATAATGTAAGGTATCCTTATATTATAAAGATAAAATAAGTCAATGGTACATTGATAGTGGATGTTCAAATCATATGACATGAGATCAAGACAAATTCCCCAGTCTGAAAAGGAAAGAAAAAAGGAAGAGTTACTTTTGGAGATAATGTCTCTGCCAAGATACTTGGAAATGGTACAATCACTCTAGGAAATAATAGAGCTAAAGAAGAAAATGTGTTATTAGTTGAAAATATGAAGCCTAATCTCCTCAGTGTAAGCCAAACATGTGATTAAGGACACATACTCATATTTGGCTCTCAAAAATGTGAAATTAGGAAAGAGGGATCAGGAAAATTAGTGGTTGTTGTACCCAGGACACCAAGCAATGTATATATCTTAAACATAGAAGAAGAAGAAAAATGTTGCATGATCCAAATAGTTGAAAGTTGGATATGGACGAGAAGAATGGGACATATAGGCTTTGACAATTTGATAAAATTCAATAAAAAGGAAGTCATGAGAGATATGCCAAATATTATTAAACCTTCAAACTCTGTTCTTAGGCACTGCCAACATGGAAACCAGGCAAGAGTAAGATTCAAGACAAAAGAATACTCTACACCATAACCATTAGAGTATGCAAGGTATTCTTTTGTCTTGAATCCTCATCCTCATCATCATCATCATCATTTTATTCATTTTAACCATATGATGAAGATGAATAAAAAAAGAGAAGAAGAAAATCAAGAGAAAACATCACCAAGACAAGAGTCAAAATCACCATCAAGAAGAGTACAAAGAGATTATCCTGAAAATCAAATCATAGGAAACAAAAGTGCTAGAGTTGAAACAAGAATAAAGATAACATATGAATAACAACAAGCAATGTTCTCCCTAATAGAACCCAAAAAAATTGTAGAAGACAACAAAGATGAATATTGAATTAAAGCCATGAATGGAGAGCTTGATCGAATAGAAAGGAATCATACCTAGGAACTTGTCCCAAGACCAAAAGAAAAAATGGGGTAGGGACCAAGTGGATTTTTAAAAATAAAGTTAATGAAGATGGTCAAATTATAAGGAATAAAGAAAGAATAGAGTGCAAAGGATATGCACAAGTAGAAGGGATTGACTTTGAGGAAACATTTTCCCCAGAAGCCAGATTAGAAGCGATCAGAATGTTCTTAGCATTTGCATGTTTTAAAAACATCAAAATATATCATATGGATGTCAAATTAAGATTCTTAAATGGAAATCTAGAGGAAGACGTTTATATATAACATCCTAAAGGATTTATGTTATCATAAAATAAAGGCTATGTCTGCAAGTTAAAGAAAGAATTATATGGTCTCAAATAAGATCCCACAACATGGTTTTCAAGACTTGATAATCATCTACAACAACAAGTATACAAAAGAGGACCTAAATTTAAAATCAGAATATGATTATTGTTGTAGTATATGTGGATGGCATCATCTTTGGAAGTAATCTAAATCCTCTAAGCAAACAATTTGCAACAGAAATGACAAAAGAATTCGAGATGTCAATTCTTTGTGAACTGACATTCTTCATAAGATTACAAATTTCACAATTAGACAAAGGCATATTCATATCTCATACAAATACATTAAAAAATTGTTGAAGAAATTTAAATGGAATATTGTAAACCTATGAGCATGCCTATGATTATAGGATGCAAACTAAGCAAATATGATGAGTCACTAGAAGTAGACCAAACCATGTATAGATCAATGATTGGTAGTCTATTATATGCAGTAACAACAAGATCAGACATCATGCAAGTTGTAGAATTAGTGGCTAGATTTCAATCTTCACCTAAAGAGACACATATGAAGGAAGTTAAAAGGATTTTTAGATATCTCAAAGGAACCTTGGATTTTGGGTTATGGTATCCAAAAACATAATACTTCACATTAACTACATTTACTAAAGCAGACTGAGCTAGAAGTGTGGATGACAGAAAGAGCACTAGTGGAGAAGAATTCTTCCTAGGTAAATGTCTTGTGTCATTGCTGAGTAAAAATAAACCCTCTATATCACTATCTACAACAAAAGATGAATATATTACTGTTGCCTCATGCTGCACTCAAATAATTTGGATGAAACAAACTCTAGAAGACTTACAAGTGAAGTATGATCATCCAATTCTTATGAACCATGATAATACCAGTGCTATAAACCTTTCTAAGAATCCTATCATGCACTAAAAAAACAAGCATATTCAAATTAAATTTCATTTTTTAAGGAAACATGTTTCCCAAAAAGTTGTTAAAGTAGAATATGTGGATACCAAAGAAAAAATTGCAGATATATTGATAAAACCTTTACCCAGGAATACATTTGAATACCTTAGACAGAAATTGGGGGTAATCCCCATCTCTAATTAAATTACACAAGTTTCATCAGAGAAGAATTACATGGGAAAGGGGAGTATAACCTCAGGGGGAGTAGATAAATATCTCTTATGCCATTGTTGTCAAAGGGGGAGGATAAACAGTAAAATCCAATTAATAAATAAGGGGTATTCACTTTGTTTCCATCAATTCCAAAGGGGGAGAATGTTGGACATGGTGTTAGCATTGATGTAAAAGGAGGTCAAATGCTCAATATTGGACATAATGTTATGAAGTTGACATGAATTTCAAAAGAGGAATAATATGGTATTAAGAAAGAATTTTGGATATGAAGTATCTTTGATGTCAAAAGGGGGTCATTAACATGGTCTACAACTCTGTCCATGTTGAAAGATTTATTAATGTCCATGTATTCACATCAATGTTCCAACAAAAAGTATATTGTTCATCCTTAAAGATATCATGGAATAATTTTACAATTAAACTTTGTCTAGTGTTATGCCTATGTCTTTACCATCTACTGAAACAGTGAAAACAACTTTGGCACAAATTTATTCCTTGGATCATTGTGTTAGTGCTATTATAAAAATAGTCACAGGGTTTAATACTTCGATCTGTGAGAAGGATTAACAATTTCCCTCCAGGCCATATCTCAAACTATGTTTATGTCTACTCCATTTAGTCTATCAACTTAAGTGCCCAAATATAATTTGTCTACATCCATTACTATTGAGACAAATAATATATGAGTCTACTCCTAAACCAAATGCAAATTATTGAAAACTGGTGAATTAATTCCCATCTAGTCATCATAATTTCATTGTGATCATTAGATCACTGGACCAAGCTACATGAATCATAAAGATTAGAACTAAACATTGATTATCGGATCCGAATGAGAATGATTGTATGGCTCAAATTGATTTCACATATTCAACTAGCACGATCATTAATTTTCAAGCGAGGACCTGAAGGTGTAATTCAAATCTAACTTTGTAATTTTCGAGTCCAGTGTCGATTGGATCGGACGACCCACAATCATTTTAGTTTTTGTTGGAAGTTGGCCAGAGTCATAAAAACTCAGACCCAAATCTTTTATCAAAACCATTTATAGTATTTCGAGCCCACCATTGATCAATATTGGATGACCCTCGTTATTTCACGTTATGTTGAGTATTGACCAGAGTAAAAATAGAATTAGACATGAAAATATAATTCAAATACACATGTATATTATTCATCCATCATCGACTAGAGAGACTATAATCAACATTGATATTGGCATGACCAATTTTAACCTCGTGAAAAACTGAGAACCATTACCATATCTAGCACCAAAAGAATGTTTGATGTTCCTGCAACTGGTGTAATTGTTAGCATGATAGAAAAATTCACACTGGGTACTAGCTTTCATATTTGATTAAATAAATTGTGATGACCGAACATAATGATGATGAAAAATATATCCGGAAAATCACAAGCTGGTGGAAGATAAGGAAGTTTTAGATGATAACAAAGGAGTTTAGATCAATTAGAATTTCTATCCAAAAGGTTGAAAGATAGAACCTATTTGATTGAAGCACCCAGGCATTCCATTGCAGCTACAAGGTTTTTGGCAAGAGAAGGATAAATGCTGAAATAACTTACAAGAGATTTGGATATTTTTTAAAGAACAACTATTAATTACAAAATAAAAATGACAACATTATTGTTATAATTAAATGAAGAGGTACAATGGTTCTATTAAAAAGACACAATGGTACAATGACATACCTATTGAAATATTATATAAACAAAAAAGCATGGTGAAAGGAAAGTGTCTTTTTGGTCTAATTCAAAATATTTAAAGCACACATTGAGTCCAAAGAAGAGCCTAAAACATTCAAATGAAGTGAGGGTGGAAGGGAGGAGCAAGGGACGATTGGAGTCCTCTATAGATTGAAGCCTGAAATAGGGAGTTGCATATTCCTCAAGTTGGTGCTTGAAAAATAGAGGATTGGAGTCATTTACAGGTTGGAGCCTGATCTACAGGGAGTTGGTGCTTCCTCAAGTTGGTGCTTGTAAAATAAGGGATTGGTATCTCCTTGAGTTGGTTCTCAAAAGAAGAGAGATTGGTTTCTCTTGCAAACTAAAACTTGTAACGAAATTATAATTTTTATGTTTGTTACATTTAATTTCAGTTTTTTGTACATTCTTGTTGATTAATTGTATGGTTCATAAATTAACAATTAAAGAATTAATTTATTTTATGAAAAAGAAGCAATATTGATTCACCCCCCTTTCAGTATTGAATGACATTCCAACAATTTCAATCATTAAAGTGAGATCCTATAGATTTGCAGGTTTAAATGCCACAATTAATTCGTTATGTCTAAACTCAAACCCGTTTTAATGACTGGAAACACAATTTTATGTTGTTTTTCTATTTTATCGACACTTTCAAAAATTGTTGTGTTTCGTACGCTTTGTTTCTCTCATCAAGAGTGGATGGATTGTGTTAATCAATGTTTATAAAACTATGTTATTCGACAACTATCCCTGGTCATTAAAGGAATATTATGATTACATTATTTCTATTCTATTGGCATGCATTGTCATATTCATGTGTACTTGTACGATGATGTGTGTTACGCCTCTTTTGTCACCTAAATGAACAAAACAGAGGTGTTTACAAGCTTAGTTGGGTTAGTTAAGCAAGATAGCAGTAAAGGAAAGGGTTAGAAAAAGAAACATAAAAGAAAAAGCTAAGAATTAAACTAAGAAATGAAAGAACAACTAAACTATTGAGTATAAGGACATAAGAACAAAAAACCAATAAGACTCATGTCACCAATGGCAAGGATTATATTAGTGAAAATAAAACACCAAGAAGAAAGAGGACTTTGGGACCCTTCTTCCTCCAAGGGAGGGCTCTTGGACCCCCACAACTAATCTCTTCTTACAACTTTGAAAGAAATGGTGAAAGAATCCCAAGCTAATCCACTCAAGAGGTGAKATGGATTGCCCAAATGTAATGATGCTAGTATGATCTTGATGAGAAAAGAGGATTCCCTAAGAGAATAGCAACAACATAACCTTGCAAATGAATTCCTTGAAAATGTAGTGCACCCATGGCTTTGTTTTATAGCACCACTTTGAGTTATTGTGTAACCAGCTTATAGTGTGAAAAGGGGTTGTTTAGGACATTTTTAGGTCTTTGACCAGCCACCCAGTCGGATCCAGCCAAGATTTTGATGTCAAATCAACTTGGAAGATGAACCAAAAGTGGGTGGGAGGCCGACCAATCTCATAAATGCGTTGTTCTCAGGTGTGCATGGCTTTTAGCGACCACAGTCGCGCATCATGCGCATGTGTGCTTTTTGTGCGTTTCTGGATGGCGCATGTGCGCGCGTGCCCTGTGTAGTCATAACGCACCTTAATTTTATAACTGGTTGTATAGTTTTGGACCTTTTGGAAATGATTTTTTGGTAATTTTAGTCCATTGGTGAACTCATAACTGTTGAAGATGTTAGATTCATGTAACCATTTGCAAATGAAATTTCAGTGATAACAAATGCCCCCTAATGGATGAGGTTAGGAGCATACATATAGCCAAAATTCATCAATGTTTCTTCTACTGAGAGTGTCGTTGTAAGAAAGAGCGGTAGTGAGAGTATCAAGAGTGACTCCTTGGAGGGAGAAGGGGACCTGTAGGAACCAACCTTCTATAAGGTATGTAAAATAAATTATGTACAAATGAGGCGGGCATGCCCCATGCTCATGTCATGTAACTCAAAAAGAAGGGTGTTGTATAGTAACTGAAACTGTGTGTTGATGTAGACAACTGCAGTGCCCTCAGGGGTGGTTGTGATAAAGGTAGAGGACAATTATGAGGAGGAACATACTCTAAATAGTAGGCAATGACACCTGTAAGAAGTATCACGGATTTTGTAGGCATTGATAGCCCAACCAGGTTTAGAGGTCTTCGGAAAATATAAGAAACAACTGCAATAGTTGCAAAGTAAGACCCATCGTAGCATGAGAAAGTGTTGAAGTTGAATTCTATGGGTGTCAATGACATCAGAGAGAAATTATGGTTCTCCCTATGTTGTCCGAGACCTCTCATTGGAAAGGAAATGAGAGTCAAGATACTGTCACCCTTCTGGAAACTGTGTTGATGTCGAAAAAAGGGAGACACAACTCCAAGAAGCAAAGGGATTCGTGAAATCTACTAGGTGAGGTTAGGAATTGAGGAGGTACATGGACGAAGTCAAGATGTGTGTAGATTCAGGACTACCCTTGGTTGGGGGTATATGTGAAGTATAAGTGGCCACAATCATTCAACGAGGTCGAGTGTCAAGGGGACAACAAGACATTGGATAAGTTGTGCCAGAGGCGGGACAAAGTGAAAAAAATTAGAGAGCAGAGGTAAGTGGCCTATGGGATACTCGGAGTATATGGATGATGTCAACAAGGGTAGATGATAAGGAGTGCCCCAAACAAAGGTGGCATGGGTTACGTTGACCAAAAGAGGGAAGAAGGTCACCGAAGGTGATGACAAAAAGATATGTAAATGCTGGAAACAAAGGCTTTTTACAAATATCAAATGAATAAAGAATAATTTGGGATGAGTGTACAACTACAGAAATGGGTGCCCCATTGTAATATGGTTGGGCCAGTGAGGGCGCAATGTGCTTGGAGAAATGGTGGAGGTTGGGGGCCCCATGGGTGGGTTTCTGTATGAGGTAGATGGAATGGAGGGAAATTTTCGGATGGGAAAACTGATTGTGGATGAAATGGAGTGTTAATGATACCGTGGAGGCATAGTCAAAATAGAACCTTGAAGAGATAAATTGGGAGTCCGTTTGGGAAATCTAGAAAAATGGGGAGGAGGAGTATGTGGCTAACTCACGACATGATGTAAGACTATCGCAACTCCCATCCCTAAAGGGTTGAAAAACAACATGAGTGTCAAAGTGCCAAAGGATGCTATGAATGGGACAACTCATGTGGTGGAGAGTGCTACCAGGTGACAGTACCCAAAATGCAATGGAGGTGTCGTTACTGCAAAGCCAAAGATGAGGATCCTTAAGGCAAATTTGATAGGGTGTGACTGGAGATGAAATTGAGATTCAGAGGGAATGATTACATGCCAGTGTTGGTTATATACCTAAACGGGTTGTGATGATGTATGATGACCAAGTACTTGCACACATGAAAACCAAATACCCGATGTGAACAATATCTAAGAGAATCGAACATACAAGCATTTATTTGATAATTTTGAACATGAGCATGCGTACCTGGACGGGGCATGAAAAAATGGCACCTTCGGAGCTAAGGATTAAAAATGGCCCAGGGATTGTCTTGATGTAGATGACGAGATGTTGATCCCGTGGCTGAAGACGGATCGAAAAATGAACACCTGGAGCTCCCAGAATGGGGTTTGGAAGTTTGACAAAAAGGGCTATATATAGCTGCAGGGCCCACATTGCCACCTCATTTGTACCTACTTTCAGAGTGATTGGACGAGAGATATTCAGAGGAGATTTGGAGATTCTAGAAGAATGAGGCAGTCGATTCAAGACAAGTGAGCTTTAGGTTAGTATTCTTATCTTCCTGCATAGAGTTAGGTTTTCTATTTGTGGGCAGGGCCAATACGGAGAGCTGTATAGGGGGTTTTGTGGGTGTGGACCCCCAAGTGCACGAGCAATTTGAAAATATGCGCACATGTGTTCGTGCATGTTATATTAATATCCAACATTGGATGTGCCTTAAGGGGGGATAGAGGCGAGCATGGTATGCGCGCCTGTTTGCTACACAACTACGCATGGGTGCGCGACTGTGTAGTGGACATGCGCGCTGTAATGCATGCCTGTGTTCATGACAGGGGCGCATTCATGCGTGCCTATGGGATGAATAGGTGTGCATGTGTGCACACCTGTGGGGTGAACAGGTGTGCATGTGTGTGTGCCTGTGGGTTTAAATAACCATGTCTTGGAGGCAAGGCTTATGCATGCAAAACTCATCTTTTTTGGAGATTTTAATGTATTTATGTTCGAGATG
>JASDQU010250334.1:0-14147 GCA_032191745.1 Picea mariana | reverse complement strand
GGTATACTTCATATGGAAATTCTGCCAACCCAGGAAGCACATATTATAATAAAGGTTGTCTAATTGTATAGTGTACAATTATGTTGTTGAGGGTTCAGATGGCACCGTTGAGGCAATGTCTATGTATGTAAGGATATTTTTTACTGCATCGTAGGTAATCAATTGTGTCGTCATCTATGAAAGCAGAGGCAGAAGCAGAAGAGTTGCATTTGGCACATACAGGCTCGAAGGGGGTCGATTACGCATTTGTTGCAACCAAAATACCCTCAACCTATGCACGTGAGCATAGTAGTTAATATCTTGAGCAATATAATATATATGTGTACAAAAAAAATGCTGCACAAAATTGTTTAAGGCAATTTTTATGTGCAAAGTGTGGATGGAATTGTAGATGTATACGTACAACAGTTTTTGAGCTAGTTAGTTTCTTGAGATCCTGTACTATGTATGTTCGCAATTCTGTTACGAATGTTGCTTGGTTTGTGTGAAATATCATTTCTTTAACATCTTTTTTCTTTGTTATATTTTTGAAGAGCCTAAGTGGAAATTCCCCTTTATGCAATTGTTGTTCCATTGAGGAAAATAAATTTGAATAGGTGTCGAACAATTGTAGTTGCAACATGGAACAGTGTAATAGTTGTGTAAGATAATTGAGATATATGAGCATGTGAAAATAAAGGAAAAAATTGGGTATGGAGAATGATACCATTGCCTTGTCGTTGTCTGACTCTCCATCTTTTATATGGAGAATGTGTTGCGAGGAAAATTTTCTCGCAAGTGTGACAGTTGCACCAATGGTTCCAATTGGGTAAATGTCATTGCTCTATGCAAGTTGGTTGATTGTTGTGTCCGATATGAAACGATATTCTGAACAAACCGTGGGAACTTTTTCCACAATAGTTGTTTCATTGAGCGATATAATCCGATCACAATAACCATGGTCATATATTGTTTTCGGTAATGTATTGAAATTTTTAATGGATATCCCATTACCTGGAAAGATCTTTTCTGCATGTTTCTAGACAAGTTGTGTAGGGATAGTCAGTGTGACTGTCATCATGGCTTCGTTGTCTGTCATGTCAGCACGCATAATGAATCTAGTTTTGTTTGCCTTGTCCAAGTAATTTTTATACATGACCATTATGTCCCCAACGAACACTTGTCCAGTTCGGTGGTTGTTCAAGCCTTCTATCGATAGTATATTGGGTGTTATAAGTTTAGACCTAGTGACATTTTTTGAATAGAAAAAGTAATGTGAATGGAAATTTGTATCATTTTTTTTTTCTTTTTTTGTTGCATAAATGTACAAGTAGATGCACAATTTGGATGAAGTATGTAGGTCAGAGTTGTGTAACCATACCTCTTAGTCTATGGAGCTTGCACTATGTTGGGCGTTTCACTTGCACTCGTCGATACTTCTTGTGAACTGAGAAGCATGTGTTGTAGATGACATCAACATATTTATCATGGCATAGATGAATAAATAAATCGGGGCATTTGTTTGGTAAACATAGAAAGAGCATAATGTATGAATATTTACCTTTGTCCCTGTCGTTTTGTTGATATTTGTGATGATTGACTACTCATTCCCATGTCACTCATCCAACTTTTTATGATGCAAACATGTGTACATTGAACATCACAACGACTAAATAAGCATATCCATTGTATATTTTTCATAATTATTCTAGATGTCACATACAGGATCGAAGGGGATCAAGTATGAAATAGGGTGTCAAGGGATACTTAGGAGACGTGAGGGCCCGATGGTCAAATTGTATGTCTCGAAAATTTTGAGTGAAAAAATGTGTAAAATGAAACAGGGAGTGATGGGGGAGTATGGCGGTCAATCTGTATATCACGTAAATTCCGTTGTTGTTTGTAGGTCACAGAAAAATAGAAGCGCAATCTTGAGCCCACCAACCCGGGAGTTCGGTTGTCAATTTGTATATCGCGGAACTATGGGTGTTGTTTGCAGCACACGAAACAATAGAAGCGCAATTTTGAGCCCGCCAGCCCGGGAACCCATGATCAAAAAAGTGGCTAAGTATGGAATGGGGAAGTGGTCGGTCGGACTTGTGATATAGAAGCATGAGTGAAAATGTGAACCCATGAGTCTACCAACCCGCACACCTAGACATTTTCGAAAAAATGACTAAGTGAAGTACCCAGAAAGGGAAAGTAGAGGGAAAAAAGAAACGGGAATTCGATTAAGTATAGAAGAGGGGAAAAAATGGGATAAAATAGAGTGGGAAAATAGAAAAGAGGAGGGAAATTTTTCTGAAGCGGGAAGTCTCAACAAAGGCCCATTGTTGCCAAATCATCATTTTCTAGTCCAATATTTTATCCACATACTCGTTTTGTCTGTTTGATTTACTATCACTATTGGCATACCTTTTCGAAGATTGTACTTCATCTTCCTCTACTGTGTCATATAAGATTTCATCCTCTTGTCCAATTAGTCTGTTTCTTTCAATGTAGCAATGCAGAAAATACAATGGATGTGAAGGTAAGTTGGTATGTAGAAAGACATGTAAAACAATAAATGCAGTTCTATTTATTTCAATGTAGCAATGCAGAAAATATAGTTGACATGAAGATAAGTTATTATGTAGGAAGATATGTAGTATCTACATTTAATAAATTAGGTGCAAAGCAGTAGAATAAATATACAGACAATAAATGAAATACAAAACAATGGAATATAAAATAAGAGTAGAAGCATGCACCTTTGTATGTCTCCTTCTACATTTGTGGTTAAGAGTCCTCCGTCTTGTCCAGTTATTCTGTTTGTTTCAATGTGGGAAAGTACAAAATACAATGAAAATGAATGTAAGTTGGTATGTAAGGGAAAACAAGTAATATGTACATATAGTAAATGAGAATCAAAGGAATATAATAAAAGATAGAGTTAGAAGCATGCACCTTTGTTTTTCTTGATCCATAGTTGTGGTTATATAGAATTTTTCCTGGCCCAAATATATTACAAGACAGAAAATATTAAGAAGTTGGACAATCCTAGCTGAATGATTTGGTTTTGTGCAACAAAGTATCCAGATATGCTTTGAGACATGGAAATATGATTTTGTAATATGTTTGATGTATATTTCATAATTCAAGTACAAGACAAATTGTATCATGGTCAAACCAGTATGTTTCTAAGATAAAGAGGGTGTATTTTGAAATGGGCACATTTGACCATGTATGGCCAATAAGTGTGTTTTGTACATGCTTTATCTTATCCAAAAGAAAGTGTAGATTGTAATTGCACATGTAGTTTTCCAATTCTTTTGTTATGGAACTATTTTGTAGCATGTCAACATTGAAGTCTCCTAGAATTATAATGGTTTCGTTTAGATGTAAATGGTGTAATGCATTTCAAAAAACATTCATTATGTTGGAAATGTTGCACGCGAAGCGGCATAGAGATTGAATATTGCAATTTGCAATCCACGAAAAAGTACTCTTTCTAGCAACATCTCAATATTTTTTTCTTCGAAATCCATATGATCCAAAATTGTTATATTTGTTTTCACTAATATCATCACTCCATGCGTAATGTAACTTGATATGCAAGTGTGATTTGAAAATTTCTTGTTTTGCATGCATAATGTCATGTATGTTTGCTGCAAGCACAGAATATCAGATTGCATTGTGTCATAGTCATTGAGTATATCATTCATATGTACATTTAAGTTGTGTGTGTTAAGTGAGAGTATTGATACATATGAGTTTGTTTGTATGGATTGGTAATCATATTGCAGAGGGCATTTTGCACTAGTCCGAAGGCGTTGCATCTCAGTATCGACTTTATGTTTGACTTTGAAGTCATTTTTTGTAAGAGAGCTTAAAAAATACAAGGACTCTATGTTTCTGACACGGGACAGAGCTGTGGATACAAGTCCATGTATTTGTATTCTAACAGGGTTGAAGGAAAAACTATAAAGTGTTATCCCTTGTGATCGGTGGATTGTACGTGCACATGCAAGTTGAATTGGAAATTGTTTTCGAATATTCAATTGACCTGTCTTTGCCGATGTTGATATTGGTTTTGATATTCGCAATATAGGTGTCCATTCATGCGAAGTGTTTGAATTATATAGATAAGCTAACTTGTTGGCTTTTCTATGGCCAATCTACGGGTCATGGAACTTAATCCATAGGACATCAAATTTTTTTGTTTTAGTATAAGCTTTGAGTATTCCATATGCACCATTCACTAGGCCATCTTGTGAATCATAGTTGCAGGCATATATTTCAACTAGCATGTATAATTTTGGGACAAGTTGCAAAGGGAAATTTGTTGTATGTTGAGGACATGGTACATTGCCATGGTTTTCTTCTTCAAGATCAATTGAATTGATGATGATATCATTTCCAGGCATGAGCGATAGCATATACTTGTTATGCACTGCAACATCCTTATTCTTGTAGAATAGGTAAGGGAAGGTTGGGTCGGTCGGGGTAGGTCGCATGCAACTTGAATTGATATATGTTAAGTCATCACATGTTTGATTGTTAGGTTGTTTGTCTGCATTCTATTTAGAATTGCAATACATTTTTCATTTGTCTGGCGCATTGTAGTATGTAATTCAAAGCACTTTATGTTCCTTTTCCAAAATTCATGCGTCAATGTTTGCATGTTGACCATAGGCTGATCAAATATGAGATAATATTGTATGGGTTGTACCTAGTAAAGATCCCCAAAGAATACCATATCAAGGTTTCCAAAGTATTTGGTTTGGACATGTTTTACGTTTCTCAGTCAATTGTCAATGGAATATAAGAAGCAAATTCCAATCAAGAATGCCTCA
Source organism: Picea mariana (assembly GCA_032191745.1). NCBI lineage: Eukaryota > Viridiplantae > Streptophyta > Pinopsida > Pinales > Pinaceae > Picea > Picea mariana. The sequence goes on along the minus strand of JASDQU010250334.1, from coordinate 9,333 downwards.
TCTATGAACACAAGTTGTAGTTCATCATAAATCTTTGAAAAGGTATCTAACATTTCTTTGTTGAGTGGAAGAAGATGCAACTTGTTAAAACGCATCAATAATGCAAAGTGAAGTGTTGTTCCACCTGTATTATATGAAGCTTTTCCTGTATATGCATGACATATCAATTGCCTCAAATCATTTACTCTATGTCTATAGTAATGAGTACATGTCACTAGGTCTTTTCTCGTGAGGTAGTCAATGTCATAATTTTCCAAGGTCTCAATTTGTTTTTTCCTTTTCCTGTTCCTATACAATGTAGACAATGTCCTGGAACTTTCAGGTCTGGGAACTTTCTCTTTATAACTTACTGAAATATGTCACCGATAAATATGGATAATTCCTAACAATGATGTGCAATTTTGTTGCAGCTTGGTTACCTTTGTATCATACTTATCCCTTCTACACCTACCTACAATTTTCTTCTACAAGAACATTTTTCAAAGGCATGTAGGTACTCATTCCCGGGAAAGGTAGGAATATCATCGAGGGCATGGTGGGAAGGCTAAATAATTTCCTTATTCAATTGAGGCGTTATATTTCCACTTCGTCACATAAGGAAAAGGACCGGGATTGGTAATGCTAGAAAAAATGATAGCTGGAGTTGTGCACACAACATTGGCATACATATGGTTCAGAGTTTGGAGAAAAAATTGGAGCAAAATTTAAGAGCAGGAGGGAAATATATTCCAACCTCTATGGAAAGTTTGAAGGATAAGAATGATGAATAAATACCTAAACATTCTTACTTGTAAACTGTAAATAGTAAACAGTAAAGAATGAATATGAATGAAACTATGTTATTGAAACTTACTCGTCAATGATGAACAACAGAATTTTATGTCTAATTGCGAGTGTAGGATTTCTACCCTGCAAAGTGCAACAATAAGTCCTAGAACTACCCAGGATTTTCATTCCAGGTCCTGGAACTTTTTTCTTTATAACTTACAGAAATATGTCACCGATAAAGATGGATAATGTCTAACAGTGGTGTGCAATTTTGTTGCAGCTTGGTTATTGTTGTATCATACTTAGCCCTTCTACACCTACCCGCAGTTTTCTTCTACAAGAACATTTTGCAAAGGCAACAAGCTTGACATCGTATTTTCATGTGAAAGACACGGGTTCGATTCTCGTACGGGATAGGTAGGTAGTCATTCTCGGGCAAGGTGGGAATATCATCAAGGGCAAAGTGTGAAGGCTAAAGAATTTCCTTATTCAATTGAGGCATTTGATTTCCACTTCGTCACATACGGAAAACAACTGGGATTTGTAATGCTAGAAAAAACGGCAGGCGAGATTGTGCAGACGACATTGGCATGCACATGGTGCAGATTTTGGGGGAAAAAATGGAGGAAAATTTAAGAGCAGGAGAAAAAGATATGCCAACCTCTATGGAAAGTCTACAAGATAAGAATGATGAATAAATACTTAAACATTCTTGCTTGCAAACTGTAAACAGTAAATAGTAAACAAGAATATGAATGAAACTATGGTATTGAAACTTACTCGTCAATGATGAACGACATAATCGCATGTCCAATTGCGGCTGCAGGAATTGAACCCTACAAAGTGAAAAAACATCTCTAACTGCGGGTGCAGGACTCCAACCTTAAAAATTTGAAGCAAACAAAAGCAAGAAGCAAGCAACAAACCAGTGAGCAAGCACCAACAAGTCCAACTGCAGGTGCAGGACTTCAACCTTGCAAAGTTGAACCAAACAACAACAAGCAACAACCAATGAACCAGTGAACAAGTAGCAACCAGTGAACCAGTAAAGAATATATGTATCTTCAATGATGACTAAATTGAATTCCAAGCATAGAAGAAATATGAAACATATGATGACTATGTGAATGGCGGTGGACAACAATATTGCCCACCACTGCAAGATTGTATGCAAAAATTGGAGGAAAAATGTACTCTGACAGGCCTATTTAAGTAAACATTTAAGTTTGTCAGGATTTTTTAAGGTCCTTGCGCTATGTAAAAATTTAAGCTATCAGGCCTATTCAAGTACCTAAAAAAAAGTGTCAATGCTCAAAACTTTCGGTATGTAAACATTTCAATAAAAATTTAAAAAAGAGCGTCGATGCTCAAAACTTTGGATATCTAAACATTTAAAACATTGGAAATAGCGAAGCTGGAAATAATACTTCAAATTTGTTCTCCAATGAGATGATGACATATAAGGTTTTTTTTATTATATAAAAAATAATGTTATTAGTTTTCTAGTTCGAACAATAGAGATTATGCAAAAATTTATAGTCAAAGGACATATTAATATGAAGTCAACGAATTATCCATCGCTATAGTCTCTCTACACCTTCGGCAAAGACTAATAAGAGAATTATATGTCTCTCATACTTGACTATAAAAAAATATCTCTTTTTACTATAAAAACATATCTTGACACAATGAAAACATACACAAATTTAAATATTTTATATTTATATTTTATATACTATAACTTATATCCCATCCCAATGGCATCAATATTTGAAATTGAAAATTTGTGCAATCATTGCAAGGTGTAAAACATGGATAGAATGGTTAGTATGCTTTAATCTAGGTATGAGATTGGAAATGCAAATTAGTGAACGTAGTGATGTTTGGCCTGAAAAATAACGTAATGTTGATTAACATGTATAGGTAATAAATCTATGTTAGAATAATGTCGAAATAGGATATCTAGAACAGAAGTTGTTAATGCATTGTTCTCAGTTGGTTTTATGAGAGTTTAGATTTGGTTTGTGGATGGTTTGAGATCCACAATCTTAGGAGGTTGTTCTAATCTTGTTGTTGATCCTTTGGGCTATATAGGTAATGGTGTTTTCCTCTGTTAATTCAAGTTTTAATGAACATTGTCTCACTTGCATTGTGTGATGTTTTCGTTGTGTTACTTCTTTAAATTTATTTTGGTATCAGAGATGCAAGGTTGCAAACATAGTGATCCATTGTGAACTATGTGAAAGAGTGAAGGCACTATCATTCATTAGTTTGATCAAGATGTGCGGTGGATGGAAAACTTGTTTGTAGCTATTTCAAGGTGATCTGTTGAATGAATTATCTGTTGAATCGGAGCAATGTAGTTTCCCAGCAGGAGGAGCACGTTTAGCAAGGCCAGTAACAGATACGTTGTTTTGTTTTAAGGTGTTCAATCCAAACGTTTTGCGTAAAGAATTATGCATCTTTATCGTCGTTGTCTAGGGAGAGAGACCTAGTGCACTCGGAGTTCATGTGGAGACTTGGTGCAATTACAAACCCAATTGATCCTCTGTCTACTCACGACCTCAAACAAAGCATTGTCTTCTAGCTAAGAAGGCAACGTGTGTGTGAGGAGACCTGCGTGTGTTGCACCCGGCGTAGAGGCTGGCCCAACCTCTATTCAATAACTTTCATTAAGCGATTTGTGAAGTTTTTCATGGTTATAAACCTGATGTTAGTCACTTAAGAGTGTTTGGATCCACTGCCTTTTCCCATATTCCTATTCCCATATTCTTAAGGATGAGAGAAGAAAACTTGATGCAAAATCAATCAAGTGTGTTTTTATTGGGTATTGTACTGATCAAAAAGTATACAAATTGTTCGATCCAAGTTCACATAAATTGCTTGCAAGTAGAGATGTGGTGTTTCATGAGAATGTAGATAAAGGTGATACATTGAATGAAGGTGTATGCCATATTTCTAATGACAATTATGATCATGTTAAAATAGATACTATGGTTAAACAAGATCATGAACAGGAATAGGTACAGGTTCAAGAACAGAGTGAAAGCAACATGGAGACTCCAAGAAGTTATGACTCACCAATAGGTAGTGAAGAAGCACCAAGAGGACGATAACAGATGAAATCAGTGAAGGACCAAAGAGGTCATCTCAACAAACTCAGACACCTTTAAAGTTTAAAGATTATGCATTGATGTCTCAGGTAATTAATGTTGTAGAACTTGTAAACTATGAACAAGCTAAAGAACATGAAGAGTGGAGAAATTCTATGAATGAAGAATATGACTCTCTAATGAATAATCAAACATGGAAATTAGTTGAACTTTCTGAAAACAAAGTCCCTATTGGAAGCAAATGGTTGTATAAATCTAAATTTAAAGAAGATGCTAGCATTGATAAATATAAGGTTAGGCTAGTTGCAAAAGGATATTCACAAAAGGAAGGAATAGATTATAATGATACTTTTGCACTAGTTTCTAAATTGAATACAATTAGAATATTGATTTCCTTAGCGACAAAATATAAATGGAAAATACATCAGTTAGATGTCAAGTATGTTTTTCTGAATGGTGATTTAAAGGAAGAGTTTTATTTGGTTCATCCTGAAGGGTTTGTCAAGCAAGGACATGAACATCTAGTCTGCAAGTTAAGGAAAGCCTTATATGGTTTGAAATAGGCACCGAGATCCTGGTATGTAAAGATTGATTCATTCTTTTATCATAAAGTCTCTTTGAAAAGCAAAAGTGATCCTAACATATATGTTAAGAAAGATGAAGATGGAAATGTTTCTTTGATATCTTTATATGTTGGATGATCTCATTATTACAAGCAGTGCACACAAGTTAATTGAAGAAATCAAATGCCAATTGTCTCAAGAATTTGAGATGAAAGACCTTGGTGAATTGCATTATTGTTTAGGACTTGAAGTCTAGAGGGAGCCTGGTAAGACATTGATCACTCAAAGTAAATACACAAAATAGATTCTTAAAAAGTTCCATATGAGTGAATGTAAAGCAATGTTAACTCTCTTAGAACAGAATGCAAAATTATACAGTGATGATGAAACTAAAGAGAAAGATGGTGCATTATATCGTCAGTTGGTGGAAATTTTGAACTACCTCACCACTACCAGACCAGACATAGCATACTCAATCAACATCCTTAGTCGATTTATGGCTAAGCCTTCTGAAATCCACTGGAAAACTACAAAGAAAGTCCTCTGATACTTGAAAGGAACATTTGGTATTATGTATACTAATGAATCTGATGTTGAACTGATGGGTTTTTCTGATTCAGATTGGGTAGGAAATCCTGATGACAGAAAATCTACCTCAGGTTATACATTCCATATAGGATTAGGGGTTGTGTCATGGAGTAGTAGCAAAAAACAACCAAATGTTTCTTTGTCATCAACAAAAGCTGAGTATAAAGCCTTAACCAGTGCTACATGTGAAGTTTTTTGGTTGCAGAGAATTCTTGCAAATGTTGAAGAGAAGAAAAATGAGTCAACAAGCATCCATTGTGATAATCAAAGTGCTATCAAATTGGAACATAATCTAGTGTATCATGCAAGATCAAAACACATCGAGCTACAACACCACTTCGTGAGGGAGAAAATTGAATCTAAGGAAATTGATTTTATTTTTTGTAATACAAATGATAATGTAGCCAATATATTTACCAAGCCTCTTGGAAAACTCAAATTTTAAGCTTTTAGAAACAAATTAGGAATTGTAGAATATCTTTCTCCATTAAGAAGGGATGTTACAATAATGTCGAAATAGGATATCTAAAACAGAAGTTATTAATGCATTCTTCAAGTTTTCGTGAGAACTGTCTCACTTGCATTATATAAAGTTTTTGTTATGTTACTTCTTTAAATTTATTTATCTAACCACGTTATTATATCATCAAATTTAATAAATATGTAATATTTAGAAATTACCCACATGATATTAAGTTAATGATTGTGTTTCTCTTGCAATCATGAAATCCTACTTTATGTGCCATAATTTATTTATTTTAAATAGTAACACTTTCAATGTATATAATATAACATAATCCAAATCTACATAATACATATTACATTTTAATATATTATATTTTCTTACAACTTTTGCAATTTAAAAGATAATTACTAATATTAATATAAAAAATAATTACTAACATTTATTCTCCTTTACCAAACTTCAAATAACCACACTATATTTCCAAATATCGAAGCTATTTACATTAAACTTTTTGGCATATTCATTATGTCCAAAATGATGTAACCGAAAGCATGGGACACTTTCCTAATAACATTTATGTACTCTCTAAAATATGCATTAACGGGCATCATCAATGAGGCAAGGGGGGAGATCAAATGACTCGTAAGAATCTCGAGTTGAAATGTACACTTGATTTTCAGTCCTCAAAATCCCCCGTCCATCAAAATCTCGAGTTGAAATGTACACATGATTTATTTTCAGTCCTCAAAATCCCCCGTATGATTTATGAGCTTCCCCTTCCATCACATAAACAATCAATCTGAATAACAGGGTTTATCTTTTCGTACAGAATTTCATGGTTATTTAAACTATAGAAACTATATTGTTTTTTAACTTTTTTTTCATTATTATATTATAAAACATATTATAAGTGTTGTGTATTAAGTTATTGAGTTTAGTGTGAGTAGTTAGGGAAAATATGTTATTTTTAATTGGGTTCAGTTTGAGTGGATAGGAGAAATTATTTTTTTTTTCTAAGTTTAATTTTTACAAATAATATGTTGAGCTCTTAACAACTTTATTGTTGATTAATCTTATATCCTCCAAATTTTAAGATTTGCCTTGAATATCATCCTTAAAATAAGAAAAAATATTTAAAAATTTTCCCAAAATTTATAACTTAAAAATAAACATTTCATAAATCTATATATGATTAAAATATTTATAATATATTTTTATAAACTAAAATATTAAAATAAAAGATGTTATCAAACTACACAAAGGAAATTTTAAAGATTTGAATTTCCACATAAACTTAATACACATCGTTAAAAGGTTTGGTTGTTTTATATAATTTAGATAAAATATAATAGAAAATTTAGAAAAATAAAGTTATCAAATTATTATCTCTTCTCTAAATCAAAACATTTTGATTTACATAGAAAATTTAGAATAAGTAAAGTTATCAAATTACTTTTCTTCTCTAAATCAAGACACTGAATAAAATTATTAATATTTATTTATAAAATTAGACATAAACATTTCTATATAAATTATATGTTACAATAAAATATAAAATATTATATAGAAATTAAAAAAACTTGATTTCATATTTTTAAGAAAAAAAATTATATTTAGAAATTTCATATTTTTGATAAAAAATAAAAAATTATATTTAAAAAGTTAATTTAATTTTTTTGTATTTTATTTTCTTGTAACTTTTTGAAATCTGTTGTGATTTATAAAATGTAAACTAAGGTATAAGGCTTAGAGATAAAAATATTTTTGGATTGGGGACTATACAAATGGTTAGGAGCCTTATAATGTTGTAACAAACTCCTCTTTGGTTGTTGAAGTCATTGTTTTTATAGTTTAATCAATTTTTTTTAAATATGAATTGATTCATAATTGAAAAAAAAAAAAAAACTTAAAAATATTGTTTTTACACATTTTGGATTATAATAAAAATTTTACTTATGTTTAAAAAAATTGTTGAATTTAAATTTATGATTAAAAGGAATTTATTTACTAAAAGATTAACCTACTTCCAAATATTATTATAAACAAAATCATCTAATCCATATTTACTACTTTAAATAGGATTTAAAAACTTTAAAGAAAATTATTTTTTTTTAAATCATAGTATTAAGAATATATAATTTTTCTTATGAGCTAAATTATATCTCTGCCGTTTTGAACGCGGTTTTGAACTGGAATACTATTTCTCTGTGGTTTTGAACTTATTTCTCTAAGGTTTTGAACTGGAATACTATTTCTCTGTGGTTTTGAACTTATTTCTCTAAGGTTTTGAACGGGGTTTTGAACGGGAATACTATTTCTCTGTGGTTTTGAAATTATTTTTCTACCGTTTTGAACGGAAATATTATTTCTCTACGGTTTTGAATGGGAATACTACTCTGCAGTTTTTAACGGGGATAATAATACATCTCTCTTTTTTTTTCTTTTTTTTTAAGGAGATATTTTATTTCTAAGATTATATATCTAGGGTTTTGAACGGGAATAATAATTCTATTCAGTTTTTACCTTTTTTACCCTCTTCGGACTTCTTTGCGGTTTTCGGAAATTATTTTTGGCTTCTTCAAAGGGTTGAGCAATTGGACATCTGAAATGAGGTGAGTCACTTTTTACTTTGATTCAATTTTAATTTTACGATATATTTTATTTATTTTAAGTTCCATAAGTAAAAATTGATTTGAGAGATAAATTCAATCCATAATAATAATTGATACATATTTTTTCTCTTCTTTTCACTATGAGCACTCCACCACTTATTCCAAAAACTCATCCTAACAAGGGGAGGCCCCCCAAAATCACCCTAGAGATCCTTTACGATTATATGGAATCAGTAGAAAAAAGAAGAGAAGAGAGAGATGCCAAAATCCAAATAGAGTTAGAAACATTAGAAAAAATGAGTGAAGAAAGAGATGTAAAACTCCAAATAGAGCTAGAGGCAATGATTGATAAAAAAATTAAAGATACCATTCAAACTCAAATAGAGGATAGATTCTTAGGGTTCAAGAGTGAATTGCAGACAATGAAGGATAGAATTCAAGAAATGGAAAAATATAAACAATCAACCCAAGAAGGAGGGGTCAAAGAAAACCACAACTTGAGAGATAGGATTAAAGAGCTAGAAGAAAAATTAACCAATAATTTGACCCTCACTAATATGGAAAACAAATTGGATATCAAACCCATCAAAGAGGAAATGAATAAGCTAATTGAACTGGACCATGAGCGTAACAAAATATCCTTGAACCTCATAATTTTTGGTATAAAAGAACAACAGGAGGAGGATACGCTAGCAATAGTAAAAGAAGAATTAAAAAATAAATCACAAAACGATACAACTTACCTTATAGAAGCAAAGAGGCTAGGATAAATAATTGATCACAAAGATAGGTTGATCTGTGTCAAAGTAAGTTGTAATGACCATAAATATAGCATACTTAGTAAATCTCCGAGCTTAAAAGGGTTAGGAATATTTATAAATGAAGACCTCATTCCCGAAGACCAAGCTGAATTAAGGAAGGAAGTTCAAAAGGTAAAAGAAGCCAGGAAAGAATGAAAATGGGCAATAATTATAAATCAAAAATCTATTATTAGGGATAGAGACCAGAAGGATAATAATAAATAGGAATTTGGGACACTCAGGATCCTTTTTTGTAATTGTCGTGACTTTCCATGGTGCAAAGGTCCTATGATAAGTTGGATCTCGAGTGATATTGATATTATCTGTCTAGATGAAACTTGGGAGCATGAGTCTAAGGTACCTAACATGGAAGGATTTGTCTTGTGGTCGGCATGGAACAAAAAATCCCACCGTAGAGGGATA
>JASDQU010250331.1:11906-23286 GCA_032191745.1 Picea mariana | reverse complement strand
CCGTCACCTACCATATCACCCCAAGTGGCCCGTTATACATTAATGACTGGATAAAATGCCTGTTGTCATGTTGACCATTTTCCCGCGTCCGACCGACCCAGTTTTGAATAAAAACACCGTTGTGCCCATTTTCACTCGTTATTCATCCCTCGCGCCAGAAACCATCCATCGCACCAGAGAACGTATCTATCGTCTTCCCATTGCTTCCTCGTCGCTTTCCTCCACCACCAGCAGACCCCACTAACGTTGTTTGTTGTAGGTACAATTTCCGAAATGGTGTCCAAGACAAAGCCAACTGAAAAAGAAGAGAATCCGTTCGTTCCTCCTACGGTGGACCGGGATAAAATTCCCCTAGTCGATAAGGACCGGTTGATAGCCGATACCATTTGCAGTTTCGACTTCTCTGATCTCCAGTCGTGGTTCCGGGAGGTTTTCTTGGACCAAAGCGATGAAATTTGGCTCTGGGAGTCCAATTTTCCCTTATATATGTTCCCCCAAATCCATAATTTCCCCGAGTTTGCCCTCCGCTTCCAGGTCCACTACTTGCCCGACCAAAAAGCCATCATTTCTTCATCCGGAGATGTTCTTTTTTTCATCACCCCTGAGGATATCGACCAAATGTTACAAATCACCTGAGCAAAATCCGTGTCCCCTTTTAACTTAGAAATCCTCACTGAGCTCTACCAGAAGATGACTTTCCCCCAAAGAGCTCAGATTTTCGAGCTTTTTTTTCCCACTTCCACTCCAATCCCGACCACCAATCCCCCGTATCCTTCTTCCATGTTTTCCACCAAAGGGAATCAGATTATTTCGGCTCTGTGTGCTCTTCTTGGATACTACTCTGATCAGTGGGTGGATGAGCCTATCCTGGGCTTCCTGTCCATCTTCTCCAACGACGAACGTCCAACCATGTAGTTCGACTACAGCACCTTCCTGGCTAATAACATCCATGAGCAGTTCGTCAATTTCACCACCGAAGGCATGTTCAGGTATTCATCAATTCTGGCTCACATGTTCCTCTATTTCCAAACTGATAGGTTCAACTTCTCCATGCAGAAGATGGACGACGACGGGAAGCCTCAGCCAGTCACAGCGTGGACCTCCCTCCTGAAGCAAAATTCTGCCGAATACGACTTCACGGCATTCATTGCCTAGTTTTACCACCCAGTGGTGAGTATGTTACGTGGCATGCCTAAGCCACAGATTAATGATGAAGTCCAGAGGATCCTGCATCTCTCGGACAACGTTCAGACAGGAGACTGGTATTTGTGCCAGAATCACACAGAAATCAGAGTCTTTGGGTGCGAATTGGCACCCTATAAACTGCCACGATATGTACCGGTAAGACTTTTCGCATTAGAATATATAAGGTAGATTATGAACTCTGATGATATTCATTTTGTGTCACTTAAGAAAAAGCAGCAGTTGAGAATCAAAGGACAAATTGGTCCTTTTATATGCAATAACCGGGGCACAAGGGAGGAAGCAGACCGAATTTTGAAGGAGATGAAATTCTCCATGAGTTTCTTCTGGCACTATGATCCCCATGGGATCATTTCGGACATGAGGGTAAAAACCAGAAATGCCCCTTATGTGCACGAGTCCAAGCCCGAGATCGAGAAATTTGCGAATTAGGCAGTCTGGATGCCTGACACTTTGTTGGATTTGGAACAACAGGGGCCCTCAACAAGTGCGCTACCCGCCACCACACCACAGGTCCTCAAGGAGAAGAGGCACCGACAGGAGTCATCTCCTCCTGTAACAGAGGTGTCAACGGAGGAATTTCAAATTCACTCTAAAAAGATGAAGACAATTTCAACGATCGACACAACAACAAAAGCTACCACAGTGACTACTACAGTGACCACCACTGGGGCCAAGCAATTCACTTCATCTTTTGGCTCTATTCAGCTTAAAGAAGTAGTAGTAAAATCCACGGATTCTCCCTTGGATACTCCACCAAGCAATACTGGGCCCAAGTTGGGCATTTTTGAAAAATATGACTTGATCAAGAAGAGGAACCAGTCGCTCACCAGCAGAGCTTATGCACAATTCCAGAAGTAGTCATCCACAGCCCAGCACAGACTTCTCTCGGCATTCGATACAGAAAAGGGCAGGATGCATATGGCGTACCTCCATGCACAAGTGTCGGATCCCAAAGCTATATCAGACTACAAAAGGGCCACGTTCGAGTTCCAAGGAAAAGATGTGCATCCGGCAGATCAAATGGATCTGCATAATAAAACTAGGGAAATGATTTCTCACACTTTAGCCCATGTTGCAACTTCTGCGTCAAAATATAGGACAACATTGAGCAATGCCCAGACCCAACTGAAGCTAGAGAAGATGTCTTCCTTCACGAAAGAAAACAAGATAAAGACTCTGGAGGAGCTGGTCCTCAAGATTGGATATGACCCGGCAAATGTCAAGGCTGACGAAGAAATGATTAAAAAGAAGAATGTTGACATCGCCGCATTGAGAAAGCAGCTAAAGCTCCCTCCAACAAAGGACCCACAGTCGAAAGAAATAGCTGAAAGGGAAGGCGAAAAGGATGAGATGCTGAAATTACTCCTGGAGCAGAATGCGCAGCTAAAGGAGATGGAGGCAGAGATAGAGAGACTGCTCAAGGAGAAAGAGTAGGTAAATCCAATGGAAGGTATCCCATTGAGTGCCATCCCAATTGCAACACCAACGGTGGTAGTCATCCCATCTGCAACAGCGGCACCCCTACCAGAAGGAGCTACAGACCTAGCCAAGTCCATGGAGAGGATGAATATGCAAGAGTCTGAAATCAGTAGGCTCAAGAAAGAAGTGGAGAGTCTCCAAGAGCTAAAAAATTCTTTCCAGACAAGTCTGTCTAAAGAAAAACAGGTGAATGAGCAGATCAGGAAGGAGTTGCAGTAGCTCCAGAAATAGACAATGGCAGGAAAAACCTTGGCAGAGATTAAAGAACTTGTGTGGACTGATATTTCTAAGTCCATAAATGAAATCTCGCCGATGGTTCAAATTATGTTTGAACAAAATGAATTTCTTGAGAGAAGCAAACAGGCAGTGGAAAAAATCATAACGGAGCTGGGAGACATGCTGGCACAAGCCAATGAAATCATAAGGTTCCTTAATTCAAAGACCAGGGAGGAACTCGAAGAATTGAAGATTGAGGACAGGACTGAAACTATATTGGAGGTGAAACGAGTTCTGATGAAAATGAGTCTCATGCTTCAGCTTGAGGAGAAGATCCAAGTCATGGATCAAGGAGTGCAAAGGTTTTTCCACAAGATAGATGCTCTGTAGAGGAAAGGCCTGCCTGGTATGAAAGTCATCAATGCTAAATTAATGATGCTCTCTGACTACAAGAAAAGGCTGACAGAAATATCTAATGACAGCTCAAAGTTCGCAGGGATAAAAGGGAGTATCATAGGTAGAGCCTTCATGGAGGTACTGCAGTTGGATATTGATATCCAACATGAAATTAAGCACATTTTCATCGTCAAGCCCACATTTTCTAAGTACACAGACATGGACGAAGTGTACCGGAGGTTGCTCAAAGTCACAGTGCCAGGTCACATCAGATGGGAAGAGCTGTGCGATCTACTAGATTAGTAGATGAGCTGTCGCTTCAAGTCAGTTGTCCTGTCAGCAGAGGTTGCGGAGGCACCTCACCAACGGCCTACCCAGAATTTCAGTATGCAGTTGTAATGAGTCATCGAGACAGTTTTGATTAGTTAAGTTAGTTAGTCTAAAAATAGCATGCACGTCCTGATCAGTTATGACAGGAACGTTGTATTTTTGAATTATAAATACTCCATATTTCGATGGACTGAAGGTTGTTGATTTGCACACCCTATTGCTATCAAGATGTAACATTTTTTAAGAGAACCACCATTAATAAAGAAGAGGCATTTTACAGGATTCTTGCGCATGTTCACTGGTGATGTGATTTTCTTAGTCAAACGTTTCCTTGCTTTGTAATCATCTTGTTTTTCTATAACTAATCTTTACGAACAACGTTACGTTGCAGGATTTATCTTGGATACCATGTTTCTGATTCTAGATATTTTAATGTTCATCGTCTAAAATAGTTTCAATTAAGAGATTCTTAAGTGCTTGTTAATTGGAGTTATTTTCCTTGTCTTTTCTTCTGTCCATCACTTTAATTATTAAAGATCCAGTGAGGGTGTTATCTCACCTTGTGAAATATTTCTTCAGTGTTTCTGGTTGTATCTCAGATTTATTAAATACAAACCCCATAGCCCAATGGATGTGTAATTTGTTTCAACCAAACTTCAAAACCCTTTATAACAAAACCGACATTTCCTATAGCTAGCCTAATATCTTAATTAAAAACAAAGCTAAATCATATAGAGAGATCCCTCTCTAAAGCTGGAAGGGCTAGATCCCAGCTTTAAAAGTGGTTGGTTAAGGTTACCTTTGTAGATTTCTTATTTTTTCAACCTCTAGGAAATTTACAGAGTGCTAACACCTGGGAAACCCTCTAGGGGAAGAAAACCTAGAAAAAATTCCTTACTATAGATAGCCAATACAATGCCAAGTGATAACTCAAGCTAATACAGAAGATCCTCTCCCAAATATGCGCCACTCTCTCTCTTTCTTCTCTAAATGCAGTTCTAAAACTTGTCTCTCAAATCAACAAGTGAGTTGTGTGTCTAAGTGAGGCACTAGTGTCCTTATTTATATAAATCTGGCACGTGTGAAGTGTCTCTTCACTGGCAGTGCCAACTTCTCAAAATGGGTGGTTATAACCACCTTTATTATATTTCGGGGCCTCTTTAATATATTCTGGGGCCGAAATTTCTTTCTTCCTATTACAATTACATTATGACCAATCCGTAAAAGGGGATTTGGTCCTTTTAAAATAGCCGACATGATCAATCCACAATGGGGATTGATTCGATGAATAATATATCAAATAATAATAAGAATACTCTTTGCGGTTTCATTATTTCAACAATTGGTTATTGGTGTGAAGAATGAATGGCTAAATATATATTTCGTGTAATATTTCAGAAAACCTATAGATTCAAAACAACCCACATGCATGGCTAGTCATTCCCAAGAAAATCCACACACATTGTCTACTTCTGAAATGAATAATTCACCCCAGCCCGAGGATGAAATCTTGTTCCCTGACATACCTTACGCTCTTCCTCATGAGGAATTAAATCAATTGAGAAGAATCAAAAGAGCATACACCCAACAGATCGGTGTGTTACCCTTAGCTCTGATACTTCCTCGAATAAAACAAGTAAGCAAACCAGTGGTCGACACCCCCAACCAGGTTTTTGTGCACATAGTATAATACCTGATAGTTTTCGCTCTCACTTTATTCAAACATCCTCTTAACCTAATCCCTGAAATCCCAGCCGATGACGTCTCTGAGCCGGATGATTTTTCGAAAGAAGAAGAGTTTAACTCAGAATCTGAAGATATGGATGGTAACATCAACCATGATGAAGAAAGGGGAAACCCACCACAGAACAACCAACCTTGGTTAGCCAGAGATGCTTTGTCCATCCCGGGATGAGTCCATAACCTTCCCCGACATCCAGAGAATTTACTTCCTAAATTTAACCCCGAGACCTTAGGATTTCCTGAAGATCATATCAAGAAATTCATACTAGCGATCAGAATTATGAATGTCTAACATGAAAACGTAGTATGTAGGATTTTCCCCTATACGTTTGAGAATTAAACTTCCACGTGGTATTTTAATATACCTGTAGGATCTATAACTAGCTGGACGAAGTTCTAGAAGGATTTTCTAGATAAATTTGTAGAAGAGACTACCATGGGAAATATGATGGATGAATTGTTCACCGCCACCATGATTCCGAAGGAGAGGGTCAAAGATTTTAATCAAAGATTCACCACCATCCTAAACAAATTCCAGTCCGAGGCTAAACCTACTCGAGAGTTGCAAATCGAATTATATGTTAATGCCCTCCCAAATTCCATCTTCGTGTTTGTGAAGAGGGTTGCCAAGCGAACCCTTGCTGATAATTTTGAAGAGGAAAAAATGATATAATTCCAAATGAAAGGGTGTAAATAAGATCGGGTCTCTTTAGGTAAGAAATAAGTTCAACCTCCTCCCAGGAGAGGAATCCTTTTGAATAAACCACTAGGGAAACAAGCAAAATAGACTCTCGACAAGGTTAATGGAGACATAGAATATCTACAACGCATGGTTAAGAAATTGTCAAAGGAGATCATAGACACGAAGAGAAGTGTAGGGGAGGGTGTTAGGCTCTAAAGATGTCCTAAAATATAACCTCTATGCATCATCCAAAGGTAGTTGCTAGTGCAAGCATTTTACTTGTCACCTACGTAGTTTCTTACCTCTCGTTTTCAATACCCATCCTCTAGAGATGCAACCTCTGCAAAGGGACAACAATCGTAACAAGGGAACGACAGTCGTTATATTGGGCCTAACTAATTTTGTAGTACTTGCCCAACTATCTAATTTGTCAACTCGGGTTTTGTAAACTGACGAATCACACACAAAGTGTATGCAAGATTGAAGCGAGACTAATCTAATATAATGTTTAAGCTACAACTGAAATTGAATCATTAATCTAGCACACGATTGAAATAGAATCATTAATCTAACACACAACTGAATTAGAATCATTAATCTAACACACGACTGAAATAGAATCATTAATCTAACACATGACTTGGAATTGAATTAATCTAGTTGTGTAAATGAAATTAATCTAGGAATGGGAAATTGCGTGAAGGAAATTAATCTAGGAATGGAGAACTACATGAAGGAAAATAAAATACAACAAGTGAAGAGTTGAATTGCATAACAACATATGAGAGATCTCACCAATGAAGCAATCTTACATTAAATAATCAAATCAATCTTCATAACAGAATAATGAAAGCATGAAAACCAAAACCATGAATCAAAGCTAAGAATCCCTTTCTCTTTCAAATCCTAATGACTACCACTAAATGACTACAAAATAACTCTAACTAATTGAATCCTCTAATTCCTATTGAATCCACATGAAGAGAGAATACTCTCTTTTATACATGAGAGCCTTGAAGATAAGATAACCATCTCATTATTACAGATCCACTATTCTCCCAACTATTTTCCCATTATTACAAAATATAATCCCTTCAAATCCTCACACATATCTCTCATTAATCTTGGATAAGATATTCCAACCAAATCTCCATGATCTTCTCCTTGGAATGGGCTTGCATTATCTCCTCAAATCTTGAAATGGTGGAGGAAGTATTTGAGAAGTCCTTTTGAATTAATCCTTCACATATTCCTACACATTACAAAGCTCACACATATTTGAGATATATATGAAAACATGTTGATTTTCTAACATTTTATCACAAATTCCTTTTAAATACTAAAATGAATAAAGTGGAGAATAATAAGGTGAAACCCAAGTATATTTATGGAAATGATATCGTGAAAGGTTAATGGGGCACTGAAATGCAAAGAATAATGAAGGGAAAGGTGGATGAGAATAGGAATTTTCTAAGCCCCAACAGAGGGAAACCAAGGCTGAAGGCCCTATAAGCCTTTATTTAAAAGGAACCCATCATTCAAAGAAATTGAACCTCCCCCAGTTAACTTAAATATCCATCTAGGTACTGTAGCATTTGATACTTTCTATGCTTATCACCAGGGAAAACACTCTGAAAGAGACTGCCCTCAATGGGTGCATGTCATTAATTTGATGGCTAATTGGTTTCTAGATGAAGTCTCCCTGACCGAAAAACCAAGAAGTTCAGTTATGAATGTTGTTGACCAGGAAGAGATTGATCCACCAGAAGATACAACCATGATGATATGGTATACTAACCTAATAATGTCTTTCGATGACTTTTTTGAGTTCAAGAATCGCCTGCAGAGGTCTTGGTTGTGAAAACAAGAAGTAAGGGCCCACCTGCCTCAAAGGATCCTACTACGACCCAAACTTCGGGGGGTAAGATAACTCCCGATCACCCGAAAGAATATTTTTTTCCCTGGAAGAACCCTATAAGCATCCATACTCGAGAATCACCCAAACTGAATTACAACGTAGTTGAATATTTGAAGAAGTTAAAGGCTAATATATTAGTTATGGACATATGTAGGATCCCTCAAAAAAAGGAATTCCTACCACAATCCTTGAGCTTAGTAGAAAATCCTACAACAAGTGATGATCAACAAAGGAATCTAAATCCCACAGACCTAGGAAATAAACCAATTGTGAATATATGCCCGGAAGATAATAAGGGAAAACCTTTTTTTCCATCGTTCCTTTTAAAATTTGAAGTTTTCAACATAAACCTCCACAATTGTTTGGTCTATTTAGGAGAATCTTCAAATGTTATGCCTTTGTCTATTTGCAAAAAAATAAATGCCGTTCCTCTCAAAAGTGATAAACTTGTAATACAACTAGACATAACCAAGGTCAAAGTCACGGGGGAACCCAAAGATGTAATGATCAAAATAAAAACACATCCCAAGTTTGTGCAAGTGATTGACATCATTGTAGTAGATAACTGAGAGGCTTATGGGTTATTACTAAGCTGATATTGGTCTAAGAAGTTAAATGGATACTTTAGTATTGACTGGGCACACCTTTGGCTACCACTAAAGGGATACAAAAATATGATCAGAATCGATAGGGAAAGGTGTCTGAAACATATTGTCACTGACCTAGAAACCTTGAATGAACCCTCATCGATAGATTTTCTTCTGCTAGGCAATTATTCCTGCAATTCCTACTTCGGGAACTTATCCCCTCTCTCATCCGATGTCCCCCTTACTAAAGAATCTGAAATGGTTTTTCAAGAGAAATCGTCGATGCTGATAGAGGAAACCCTCTTCTATCAAGGACCTGCGTTAGAAATCAAGGAACAAAAAATAGGAGAGGAAGAAAGTAATAAGAGAGATGAATCAGATAACTTGGGTTCACAAGTTTGGACCATATACTTTGATGGATTTAAATCACAGGAAGGGTCTGGCGCTGGGTGTATCCTCATTGATACGAAGGGAAAATGTCATTTCCTATCCTGTAGACTTGAGTTTGAATGCATAAACAACAATGCTGAGTATGAAGCTCTAGTAAAAGGGTTAAAGAAATCCATAAACCTAAATGTTAAAGAATTGAAGGTTTTGGAGATTCTGAGATTATCGTTAGACAAGTAAGGAATACTATACATTGCAATTCCTTGCACCTAAATAATTATCAACAGGAAGTGCATAGGTTAATAGAGAAGTTTGAAGCTTTCAATATCACAACGATCCCAAGGGGAAGGAATATCCTTTCTGATTCCTTGGCCACAGTTGCTTCAAGGTTGTCACCTCTAGAAGATTATGAAGCCTCTCAGTTAACGATGGAGCTTCTCTACAAACCATTGGTGCCTAACAACATATATAATTGGAAAGTATTTGAAGGAGATGAACATATCATAAAATTCCTGACTAATCAAGATAATTTCAAAGATTTGGCTATTGATGATAAAGTATTCCAGGAAAAATCAATAGAAACTAATCCTCAGATAGGTCAACCAACTGACAAATCAAAGTCTCACACAATTCTGAACGGAATAGCTAATTTACAAAATATTTTTGACCTAAAGGAACGATTTAAGGGGCCCAAAAATGCGAAGATTGGTAGTTCTTGTCCCATGCATGAAACTATAAATATTGGAACCCCAGAAAACCCAAAGAATATTAATCTCGGAAAAACCATATCTAAACAGGAATGAAAGGATGCTTTTAGCAATATTAAGACGACGATATCTCAGGCCCCCGTGTTACAAAGTCCCGATTTTAATAGAGATTTCTTCCTCTATACTTTCGCCTCCAACCAGTCATTAGCTGCAGTATTGACTCAAAAGGATGATGCCAACAACGAGGCCCTGGTGGCATTCATGAGCACTAACCTCCAAGGAGCCAAAATCAACTATCCTTCTATAGATAAAGAGTCCTATGCAGTATATAAAGTAGTGAAACACTTCAAGACCTACATCCTCAAGAAACACACCAAAGTAATCATGCCTCACCTTGTGGTCCAATCCTTGTTCACTCAACAAGAGATGGGGGAAAGAAGATGGAAATGGATGGAAGTAGTTTAATAATTTGATCTAGATATAAATCTTGCCAAACTAGTTAGAGGACAAGGATTATGCAAACTTATAGCCGAATCCTAGGACCAAGTAAATGAAGATTCTATATGGGAGAATGAAATGGAATTATGGTGTGGTGAAGCTTCATACATTTCCCTAGGAAAAGAGTCTTGGTATGAGAAACTGAATTATCTCCTACACCATGGGAATTGCCCAGAAAATCTCGACCCTAGGGAAAGGAGAGCTCTTAGGTTAAAATCTGCACCATACCGACTCATAAATTCACTACTCTTTCGGGTTAATTACGATGGGCTACTTTTAATGTGTCTCAAACGTGAGGATGCAGACAAAGTTCTGAAGGATCTCCATGATGGCCCTACTGGTGGACATTTTGCAGGAAACACTACCACTCATAAGATACTGAGAGTTGGCTACTATTGGCCCACTTTGTTCAAAGACGCCCATGCATACGCTAGAAACTGTAAAATTTTCCAAATAAGCATCGGGAGGGAAAAGAGAGTAGTAGTTCCACTCCAACCGGTGACTATTTCTAGGCCTTTTGAGCAATGGGGGTTAGATATCATAAGAGAAATTACACCAATCTCTTCAAAATAGAATAAGTACATACCTACTACCACCGATTATTTCATGAAATGGGCAAAGGCCATCCCTCGGACTCATGTAAAGGAGAAGTTAGTAATCCAATTCATAGAACAATAGCTAATCATGAGGTTTGGTGTCCCTTCTATCCTGGTTTTTGATAATGCAGCTTATTTTTCTTCCACCCTATTTATGGAGTTTGTTCTAGACAAAGGAATCATAATTAGGTACTCTGCAAACTATTATCCATGGGGAAATGGAGTGGCATAATCAACCAATAAGATCCTAGTGAGAATATTGAATAAAACTGTTGCAGACAACCAAAGGAATTGGCATAATCTACTCCATAACGCTCTATGGGTCGATAGGGTCACACCCAAGGAAGCTATAGGAAATTCCATGTACTTTTTGGTATACGGATAGGAAGCCATTCTCACGAATGATATTTTTCTTCCATCTCTTCAACTGGCCCAACATTCTGGAGGACAACCTTCATCAGTCATACAACAAAGAATTGCCACTCTTCTCATTTTGGAGGAAGAAAGGGAAAAAGATAAATCAAAATTCACAGCCCACCAGTAGATCGTTAAAAGATGGTTTGACAAGCATAAGGATAAAGAGAATAATTTTCAAGTAGGAGACTTAGTCCTAAAATGGGACAAAGAAAACGAGC
>JASDQU010250331.1:0-11806 GCA_032191745.1 Picea mariana | reverse complement strand
ATATATATATATAAAGTTTTGTATGCGTGTTTTCATGATTTTGGTTTCAGCTAGGTCAATTGCGAAATGCATTTTTGGTTTTTTTCTTTTGCTTTTTGGACTTTTGTGCCTTTGAATTTTGTGTTTAGAAAGACAATGGTTGAACTCAAATCACGCGACATAGCGAACTCCGTTCCTAGCTCATCGCTCACATACAACACAAGAAGCGTCGAGGAACTTGCGATTGCTTTGAAGGGCTCTCTATCTAACCTGCACAGATGAACAACTTTGGAGAGATGTCAAAAGTGTCTACTTAGTGGTTTGGTAAGACCTTAAGGGAAAGAAGGAAAGTAGAAAAGGACTACATGAACCCCAATGATAGAGCTAGAAAAGGATACACCTTAACCCTCTCACTTTTCAAAATAAACATACATCATCCTCTCCCACTCGCTCAAGGCATTTTGCCGAAGTAAAATTGATTTTATCAAATGAGTGAACAGTAGGAGAGGGTATGCAGATAGCTACGTCGAGGCTATGGATGCTTGCTGGAAGTGGAGCAAGGTCTGTGATGTCTGGGTGACTCTGTTAGGGCTATGGATGCTCACTGACAGCAGAGAAACACCGTAACAAGTGAGTAAAGGTAACTAAAGGCTCCATGCCAGTGAATACTTTACTAGACCTATGTACAAAAGGGCATGAGTCAGGGTTACAGAAAATGAAGGAGGAATAAAGGTTAAAAAACCCCACAGGAAGACCTGGAAGCATCAACCGGAGAATTTAAAATGAAAGGGTAAAAGAAGCTCTGATTTAAATCCAGTTAAGTGCTCCACCAGATTTTGTATCAGTCAAGCATGATAGAGGAACATAGATTCTAATTTATCCCAGTAAGTCACCATTTGTTGAGCACTAAACACACCCTAAAAAGCCTATGCCAATTTTACTTTTTCTATACCACTTGATCTTTTTGCACTATCTGATCTGTGTTCATTGTGGAAAATGTTACGTTTTCTTACCATTTTTGCCTCTCTTTTAAATATCTCAATGTTTGCTTGAACATGCGAAAACCCATAACTTAAAATAATAACATTTAATTAGAGAATCGACAGTCAAAACATTTCCCTGACGTGCTTAAAAAACTCGGCATCAGTAAGAATCAAAGATCAAAGAAAATCACTCGAGCGAACCGAGGTCACCAAGCATCGATCTTCGTCGGCATCGACAAACGAGAGTTTTCTTTCTCGGCAGACATCACACAAGAATATCGTCGATGACCGATCTCTTTGGCATCAGAAAAAGACTAAAAGAGTAAGCATTGAATGAAGAAATAAATTTTATCACCGATGGATGATACCTAACATGCTTAGCAAAATCGAAAAATATTAAATCGTGATGAACATCCTGACTACACTAAGATTTTTCCTCTGATCGCCGACTTCCGAAACTTTTTTGGCATCAGGAGTTTTGAGGACGATAAACCATAGAAAAATATGTCATAGGTTCATCCCCAAACGCCGATCACCGATACCTCTCGGGCATCGACATTCCCAGGTTTAGTTTAGAGGGCATAAATTGAATAAATTCCTAAGTCTGACCAATAACCGCGAGCTAACTCCCTGGTCTTAAGTGCCATGTGTCCTAAACCAGTTGTGCCACAAAAACATGATACGATGAAGTCAATTGGTGTTGGAGGTTTCTTGTTTAAGGATATCAATGAAAATACAAAGTTACTCGGAGCACCACTAATTATAATTTCGGAGCCAAATTACAAGAAAATTCAAACAAAGAACATAGTAGATACGCACGCAAAGCGAAGAAATAATGCATCCAACCACTACAACCAGAATCCTTTCGTCAAAAGTTTCAAGACTTTATATTAGTTTCCCATCGAGCTTAGATTGCATACAAGGGACATCATCTACACCCTTTTGGCCAACCAGCCCGATTTACGTTAAGAATGCGAAAATTTTCAAAAAAAGAAAAAGCTATCAAGTTTTATGTGCCATGTCTGAGAATACAAAATAGAATTCGTCGATCATGCCTCTCCCACACACTAACAAGGTTCACGCGGATTGTCTCCTTGGCTACTTCACGCTCCCTGAGATGTTTTCATATTTTGTTATTCCACCACCCCTTGTGCTTCTCGCAGCTGCATGATTGTGTCTTGCGCTTCCCGAAGTTATCTCTTGAGCCATGCTACGTTACCTTCATGACCTTGTGATTCTGTCACCTCAAGCATCTTTGCTGCCAATCATTGTCTTAATTCTCTATTTTCCTGGTAGAGTTCAACAATGGAAGGTTGTTCCTACTCCAATTATCGGGTTGGCTCTCGAACATTAGAACCCGAGGAATGTATCCTCCTCATTGTGCTCCTACTTCCCTGACTTGTGACTTTGACAGGCCCTAGATGGATAGCACGCACAAGTTTTTCCTTGGCACCCAATCTTGCGCATGAATTGATCGGGATTTGGTTCTTCCCTTCTTCCTTATTTTTTCTTGGCCTTCCTCTTCATCGTGGTAGATTCTTTTGAGGAGGCATGGATTCCAACCTTTGTCCTTTCGGCATAAAATCTTCCACTTTGGCCTCCAAATGGGGCGATAGCATTGTTTCCACGTGAAGGTAGGAACCTCCCTTTCAAGCCTCGAGAATACCCACTGGAGTAAGAACGAATCCCAGGCATTTTGGGGCTCAAGCCTGGCACTCCTTCTTCCTTGCATGACCCATATTGTGTTTTGAGGAGATCCAATGGTGCGACATCATATACTTCTTGTGTGTAGAGGACTTGACAAGGGCCCAAAGAGAAAATCAGACCATATTCGGCTCGCGAAGTGAGTTGCCAACAATGCATAAACTTAGATGGTGAGTAGAACACATGCAGAACATCCATAATTTATAACAGAGCGGGAAGTGAGTGGAAGTGTGCCAGGGAGCACTGGATTCTTAGCGATGGGATGTCTTGAAGCAAGATAAAACTCTTCTATGAAACATCTACGCGACAAGTAGGTTTTAGGGCATGTAATATGCAGCTGATAGGAGTCACAGAGGGAGTGTGGTACGATCACCTCAATTTTTCAATTCCCAAGTCTTCATGATGAGCTTATGATGGTTGATGCACTTGCTGAGGCGATTTTTGTTTTCACAACTTGCCTCGACCTGAGGCACCTAACAACTTCCCGTATGATAGGATCTGATTCTTTTGGAACATACTTGTACTTTCAACACATGTTTGGCTCTGACATCCTTTCCTGACTCCAAGGGCCATTCGACCACTAGTGTAACTTCAATTCTCATTTTTTTTCATACCTAATATTTCATGCTGCAACACGCGAATGCAACCCATCTTAACTAGGGGAAAATATGATGGCATGGACAGAAGTGGTGCAAGCAATTTGAAGGATTGGATATTTCACGTAAGTATCAAACAACCAAGTTTATCAAGCTTTACAGGTATGCACCAGTCTGGATTCTTCATGCTTACGCTTAATGCATATATTTTTCCCATCATTTTCTCTATACATGGTCTCTAAAAGGATTTTATGTTTTGATGTCAGGAAAAATTCCTCCAAGTATTTGGAAAATATGGTGCAAGGATCTCATCGGGAGATTCAGAAGAGTGGGATGAAAATGAAGAAAGCCCGGTCAGAATCAACAAGTCAATAGAATATCGAACTCCACGATTTCGACACACTCGATGACTTCGTCGACTTCCATGGCATATTCAAATCACATACCAAGAAAGATTCATTATGGGTTGAAGAGCTAGCGAAGGTGACCAACACAGCACTAGGACAGGTTCAAAAATTTATGGAACAACCGATAATAACTCGAGCTATGCTGCAACAGTTAAACGTCAGTCTGGTGAAATATCGGGCACATGCAGTAAATATCAGAGAGATATGCACGGCTCTGATGGAACAACAAAGATTTCCATACACCCACACCTACGAGGAGATGTTCATTAGTTGGCAAGAGTATGAGAAAAGTCACCCTTTCAAAGGAATATCTTGAGATGACTGTTGGAAAAATATTAGGAGAGAACGCCACGTGGCAAGTTTTGTTTTGTTTAACTATAATTTAGCCGTCATTTTTAGTTAATTTTATGTTATAAATAAGAGCATCGACTGATTATTTAAGGGTCGATGGTTGTTGCAAGAAACTCTCTTTTTTGGTTTTGTTAAGAACTATTTTCGAGCTACCTTTAATAGAGAAGTCCTTCTGGACCAGAGACAAAGTTATTTTCATCAAATGCATGTGCGATTGGACGTGGAGAAGAACTATTTCATATCTCGTCTCTTATCACATATGTGTTTTCTTTCTGATAATTAGTATCTGAGACAGTAATTGGATGCTCACATGGTTAACGTATTAGTACTAGGCCCGTGGTATAGAATTTTCGTCTGCATGCTTCAGTAGTGGGTTATCCCAAGATCAGTATCTTCTCCAGTAGTTAAACTCAATCATATTTGTTGCCAAGTTGGTTTATACTGGCTTGCATATCATATTGGTCCCACCCAAGAGAAAATACAAAAAGAGAAAGTCCAAACTAAAGGAGGCTCCTTCACAAGAAAATGTAAATCCCATCGATAAATTGGTCGGATTGCAATATCTTGAGAACCATTGCATTATTAAACGTTGCAAAGTCTAATTGGGCCTTGGTGGCGGGTTTGGTTCCTTCTATTGAACTAAAGGGATTTAGGATCCATCAACTCATAGATAAGGTTGAATTGTTGGGCCTTGATGATGGCCTCTTGCTCTATCTGAGGAAAGGTGTATGCCACATCCTTGGCAATAACAGAGACAAGTGATTTGAGAAACCAATGAAGACATTATTCTTTGGTGGTTTCCGCTTTACACAAACTCTGATGCCGACGCCATTCTTGGATGTGATCTTCTATATGGATAAGAGTAGTTTGTTTGAACTCCAAGAGAAGTTCTAATCCATTGTCATGGTGAATTGGTAGTTGGAATAAGGATAAAAAGGATTTGGCCAATGATTCAAAGGTCACATGGGATCCTGATTTTTCATCTACATGCCATTTGGTTGAGGAACCAGTGAGAGTGAGTTGAAACAATCTTAAGAGAATGTAATCATCCATGATGTTATTTGAATATCACCATAAGTGGAAGGTCATAACATGGTTTGTGGGATCATCCCCTATTTTTCCTTCAAAATTTGGAATGTCTAAAGGAAATTTTGTAGGCATATTGGGCCAAGTGGGATCATGCAAAATGGGATCATTTGTGAGTTTGGTTAAATTAAGAATGTTGAGTGATGCCAAGTATGGCATAGGGAGATTTGGTGTATGATTATTTCCATCCATCGTGTGAGCAGGTGGTGGACTAGTCCCATGAGAGGGATTTTGTGGGGTTGTACATCTCCCTTGAGAAGAAGTTTTCCCCCCTACCTCCTTGTGAAGAAAAATAGTGGATGGATGGCCTTGGGAATTAGACCCAAGAAAAGTGAAACCAAGTAAATATGATCCCAAAATAGTAGCACTCACGGGGGTGTGAGATGGTTGATCCGGTGATTTAACAAGACTAGGGAATACTCCTAGAATAGGAGGAAGAGTTTGCAAGCATCTGGAATGACAGGGATTATGTGGGTCCCCTATGGTTTCCAACTAGAAAAGTGTGTTGATTAAGGTTGGTTGTCATTGATGTCAACCCTTGAAGAAAGCCCCACAACAAAAAGGTTTGGGTAATGGAACCAAGATTGTTTGATGTAAATATGACTCATTATTGTCTTGTCATGGTTGATAAGAAGTAAAGATGGATGAACTCCGAATTGGTCCCCTTATGGTGAAAGCCCTCATGGGAAGATGCTTTGTGGAGTAAGAGAAACCATGCTTAATTGTGGAATAATGAGATTAAGGAAAATGAATTTGCCAGGTAAATTATCCTAAATGGATAGTGCTTGTCATTCCATTTCCGGTGGTATGTGGAACGTCACATAACTCCTCATAGTTAGAGAGTTATGGCCATGAGAAGTTGGAGAACCCAGGTTTGGGTAATGGAACCAAGTTTGTTTGATGGATAAAAGTATGAGTTATGATATATTTTCAAATAATACTATTCTATATGGATAGTACATTTCATTCCATTTCTGGTGGTATGTGGAACGTCACATAACTCCTCACGGTTTGAGAGTTATGACCTTACAAATTTGGAGGACCCTCATATGTCATCTAGAAGCCCCAAAAGGTCAAAGTAGTCAAAGGGGTTTAAGAGATTTTAAAAGGTAAATAATAAAGTGAAGTAATGAGTGTATTGTAATTCAAAGTGAATACAAAATAAATTATTTCAATCATAAATTTAATGGAGAAATTAGAATTCGGTTAACCCTAAAATAAGGAAAGTGGGGCCAAGTGACCTAGAAGATGTGTTTAAGGAAGCTACTTGGAGAGTATAAATAAGAGGCAAGGTTCCCTAATTTTAATCACACTTGAAAATATTGAATATCTATAGGTTTCTGAGGTAACCAAGGATATCTAAGCCTAAATTCTGAGGGAAGGTGAAGAAAAAAAGGCCGAAATGCAAGGAAGGATAAATTCTTTTGATGGTGCTTTCTAAGGTATGTTATTTACAGGTCATCTCACCATTTTCGCTATAACATTTTTTCTATAATGATTCAGATCGTGAAATTGATATGAAATTGAGAAAACATATCCATGTATCTGTGGTAAAAAATAATCTTCTGGGTCATTTTATTTTTGGAGTTACACTCCATGGAAAATAGGGTTTGTGGCTAGTCCTGAAACTAGTAAAAAACAGGTGTTTCGGGTAAAAATGTCATAACTTCTTCGTAACAGATCAACATTTATTGAAACAAAATGCTTTGGTTAGGATACAGTATTTAGTATGTTGTGTAACAGTTTCAGATCAATTTAACAAATATTTCATGTGGGTCACGCTCTACAAGGTCGCTCTCTAGAATAAGCCAAAATTCAGCAAGGTATGTCATTTTTTCTATAACTCCATTTCTGAGAGGTTCCAAGTAGTGACACCTGGAGAAATTGCACAAAAAACAATGAAGAAAATTATGTATTAGTTTCATATCTTTATACATTACAGGTACAAATTTATGATTACTTCAAGTTAGGGTTGTTGACTAATAAAAAACTAGGCATGTGAGACTAAAGAAAAGTTTGATGAAAATGCTAGTCTCTTGTTGTTGAATTTAAGGAAGGTTTGTAGGAATGTGATCATATATACTAGGTCTATTATAGAGCTACAAATCATATTTGGATGATGAAATTGATGAGGGCTTTTGGTTGACATACATGTTGAGTACATGGTTGAGACAAGTAGTTGATGAGTTGGCACATACATGAGGTGTATAGTTGATGATGTTGGTACATATTGATGAGTCATAGTTGATGAGTAGTTGAAACATGATTGGTACATACTTGGTTCATGGTTGGATGCACTTGTTTGTGGTACAGGTTGATTACAGGTTGTTTGGTATAGGTTGGTGCATGGTTGATGCACTTGTTTATGGTACAATTTGATTACAGGTTGAGGTGCAGGTTGATACATGGTCGATGCATGGTTCAGATTTATTGGTACAGGTCTACAACGGTATATCTCATAGNTAGTTGGAAAATAAAGGAAGTTGGTGCTTCCAATGAATGTAATTCTTCAAGACATATAAGAAAAAACATTCCATGGTTTTCTCTTGATTTGGGTTTCCACATAAAACACTGGTGTACTGTGTATGTGTATGTGTATGTTTTTTCAATGGTTCGTTGCGTATTTACTGTATAGTTATTATATGATAATGCTTCATTGATATAACACTTGGATTATATGGTTAAAAAGGATTAAATTGCTCTATTCCTGATTCACCCCCCCTCTCAGGAATCCAACAATTTGTATCAGAGCAAGTTCCTTCAAAAATCAGTTTAACCATTGAAAGGTAGATCATGGAGAGTACCAACTCATATAAAAATGGAATACTATAGTTTGATGGACATAAGTATGATTTTTGGAGCATAAGGATGATGACATATATACAGGCACAGGGATTTCAAGTTTGGCAATCAATTGTATATGGATACATAGCACCAGCAGTTCCACGAACAAATGACAAAGTAGTAAAACTTGGTGAGAATAATTCCAAAGCCACAAATGCACTTTTGAATGGTCTCAGTGATATGGTATTCACCAAAGTTGCACACTGTAAATCTGCTAAAGAGATTTGGGACAAGCTTCAAAATATTTATGAAGGAGATACAAAAGTCAAAGCAACAAAGCTTTAGACTTATAAAGGTTAGTTCGAACAACTAAAAATGAAGGAAGATGAAGATATCACAGCCTAATTCTTATGATTCGATGAAACATTGAATGCAATCATAGGATTGGGAGAAGAAAATGAAGAATTTGTAATTGTTCAAAAGATACTAAGATCTCTTCCCATGAGATTGAACCCTAAGATATCAACACTAGAAAAAATATCAGATCTAGACTCAATAAGCATGGACGAACTACATGGAATCTTCACAGCATATGAAATGAGAACTGAGTAGGAAAATCCAGATGTAAAAGAAGCATACTTCAAGGCATCCAAAAGATCAAAGAAAAATAAAAAGGAACAAGAAGAATATAGTAGCAACAGTGACACCCTGGAAGATGATGAAGAAGTCGCCAACTTCGTCAAAAGACTGAACAAGGGAACCAATGGTAGGTATAGAGGTAAGTTCCCTTTAATTTGTTTTAATTGTGATGGTATTGGTCATTTTGCTAACAAATGTCCTCATAAGAAAAAGAGAAATGATGAAGGTTACTCAAAAGGAAAACACACATATAAAGGAAAAAGAACTACAAAGAAAGTTTTCAAGAAAATTTTATAATCCAAAGAAGACATCTCATCATCAGATGAAGATGAAGTCGATGACAATGAGACAAGAAGAGTTCTATTCATGGAAGTAAAAGACTCTGACAAAGAAGAATTCGAAGAAGAATATGAAGAAGCCGAAGAAGAATGTGAAGAAGTAAAAGAAGAAATTGAAGAGGCAGAAGTTGACTATCGAGAAGAATTAATGTGTTCCATAGAAGTTATCAAAAGAGAAAAGGACAAAAACAAGAAAACTACAAGTAGAACTAGACAAGAAAAATGACACTCGAGAACTAGAACAAATGATAAAAAAATTGAAGGTTCAAATAGAAGAAGATAAAATAATTGAAGAAGCACTCAAAGAAAAATTGGAAACTTGGAAGTAGAGGTTGTCACACTAAGATAGGATATTCAAAAGAAAAATATGCAGAATAGCTCAAAAGTTTTGGATGACATTATCAGCAGTAAAAAATCTCATTTTGACAAGTCTGAACTTGGATACAATTAGATAGAAAAGGGATCAAGCTCCAAAACAACAGAACAAGAAACAAACCCAAAGAGCTATGCAGAAACAATAAAAGAGGATAGGAAGATATACAAGGAATATTACAGGGACACTCCTCCACCAACAAGATTAACATTTCATAATCAACAACAGACAAATAGGCCTCAAGAAGAAGAAGGATTCATAAGAGAACCTCCTTTCAAAAGATCTTCAACTCCCAGGTATCAAACTATATTTTTTGGTTTATGTTATGCATGTAATAATTTTGGACATAAAGCTGTGAATTGCAGAGCTAACAACAAGAACAACAACTTGAGAGTTATACACAAAGGGATTATTCAAGGAGACCTAAGGACACACAAAGAAGAAGTTACAGCAGGTTTGAATCTTTGAGCACTGAAGTAGAATGTTACAAATGTAACAATTTTGGACACATGGCCAAGGATTGCATAATGACAATCCCTCCTAAATAACCTCAACAAAATAACAACAGTCACAGACAAGAACCTTAGAAAACGACATGGATGAGAAAGCAAGATCAGTATAACAATGAAGAATGCACAGTCGCTCTACAAGCTAAGGAGAAGAAACATTGTTGATATGTTGACAGTGGATGCTCAAAACACATGACAGGTGATAAAGACAAATTTCTTACATTACGAAAAGAAAAAAATGGATCAGTATCCTTCGGAAATGATAATTCATCCAAAATCATTGGAGAAGGCACAGTCTGAATTGGGAACAAGAATGAAAAGGCACAAATTGTTTAATTGGTAGAAGATATGAAACATAATATTCTAAGTGTGATTCAAATGTGTGACCAAGGTCATAAACTTACTTTTGATTTAAAAAAGTGTGATATGAGAAAAGAAGGTTCAGAGAAATTGGTCGGTACAGCTGCAAGAACTTCAAACAACATATATGTGTTAAGTGAAATTGAAAATGAAAAGTGTTGTCTAGGAAAGGAAGATGAAAGTTGGCTATGGCATAGAAGAATGGGTCACATGCATTTTGATAACCTTGTCAAATTCAACAAAAGAGAAGCAGTCAGAGAAATGCCCCAGATCACGAAACCAACTGACACTTTATGCAAGCATTGTCAACAAGAAAAGAAAATAAAGACTAGGTTCAAATCAAATGAATATTCAACAATAAGACCACTAGAAATTGTGCACATTGATCTAGTTGGACCAACTACAACAAAGGGATTAAAAGGTGAAAAATACTTTATGTTATTAGTTGATGCATATACAAGAATGACTGCAGTTTGCTTTCTCAAGAACAAGTCGGAAGATTTCGAAAACTTCAAGATCTACAAGGAAATGGTTGAAAATGACATGGATTCAAGAATCAAATGTTTGAGATCTGATAATGGAGGAGAGTTCACTTCAAAGGAATTTATGGAATAATGTAGCAGTCATGGAATAAAAAGGCAATTTTTCATTGCTAGGACACCTCAACAGAATGGAGTTGTTGAAAGAAAGAATAGGAAAGTACAAGAAATGGCTCAAACAATGCTAATGGATTCCAAATTGATAGATATATTTTGGACACAGGCAGTGCATACAATAGGTCACATTCAAAACAGAGTAATGTTGAGAGAAAACACTGATAAAACTCCCTACGAGCTATGGAAAGGAAGACCAGCAAATGTGAAGCACTTCAGAGTTTTTGGAAGCAAATGCTACATCAAAAGAGAAGATGGCAGAATAGGAAAGTTTGACTCTCATGTGGAAAAATGAATACTTGTTGGTTACTCAAGTACAAGGAAAGCATACAAGTGTTACAATCTAAGATTGAACAAAGTTGTGGAAAGAATGAACATAACAATTGATGAAACAAGAAGACCAGAATCAAAGGAAGAATAAAACAAATCAATGGAACAACTTTTCGAAGAAGAATATGAAAAAGAAATAGAAGAGGAAGATGAATATGAAGAGAATTCGACAGAAGTAGAAGAGAAAGTTTAGAGAGTATCTCCAAAGACACCTAGAAAATGACTACAGAAGAATCATCCTTCGGATCATATTATTGGAAACAAAGATGCAAGAGTTGAGACTAGAACAAAAATCCATTCACCAGAATAAACACACCTAGCACTCTTATCTACAATTGAACCAAACTATTTTGAAGAATTCAACAAGGATGAATTTTGGAATAAGGCCATGGATGAAGAATTGGATCAAATAGAGAAAAATGACACTTGGGAATTGGTTACAAGACCAAAGAATAATAATGTTATCGACACAAAATGGGTTTTCAGGAATAAATTGAATGAAGATGGACAGGTTACAAGGAACAAAGCTAGATTCGTATGTAAAGGATATGTACATATTGAAGGAATCAGTTTTGAAGAGACATTTGCCCCAGTTGCTAGAATGGAAGCAATCCATTTACTTTTAGCTTATGCATGCTCCAAAAATGTTAAAGTATATCAGATGGATGTAAAATCATATTTTCTTAATGAGGAACTTGAAGAAGAAGTCTACAT
>JASDQU010250328.1:0-12460 GCA_032191745.1 Picea mariana | reverse complement strand
CTATATTCAGTCCCCACTTTTGCGTGAACGAAAAGTAAAGCAATTGTTAGCTAGAGCTAGAATCAATAACAATAATATTAGTACATATATCACCTTATAATTGGATTTAAAAAATAGGTTCTTGTAAACAGCTTCATAGGACCAAGCTCTAAAATTAAAAAAATATAATAAAATACGACTCATTGTCATTGGACTCTAAGTTCAAAATGTCTGGTTGTTTTCCCGCTTAAAACCTCAGAAAGCACTGACAGAGCATATAAACCCTCATTTCTCGCTTCCCAGTACCACATATACCCACAGATCGATACGCTGTTGCTGAAGATCTTCGCTGGAATCGCTCTGCGAACATCAAAGCCCCGTCCTCATCTTTTACGGGGCCAAAATCGGTCTAGATCCGGAGAGCTTTCTTCAGTCGTTAACCAAACAAACAACAAAGGATGGGACGCTTGCAGGATTCACCTGACAATTCAAGTGCCATGGACTGTAACGGAAACAATAGCAAGAGCAGGTCGAGCCAGCCGAGGCTTTTCATCAAAGAAATGGTTATGGAGAACTTCAAGTCCTATGCTGGAGAACAGAGGGTTGGTCCCTTCCACAAGGTGCAAAACGCTTCATCATTTAATCCTTTTTTTATGCTAAACTGTAAGATCCATCAAAGCAACAATCTTTAAATGACACAATAAATTTCACCAGACAGGAATTAGTAAT
The DNA here is from genome assembly GCA_032191745.1 of Picea mariana. Taxonomy (NCBI): domain Eukaryota; kingdom Viridiplantae; phylum Streptophyta; class Pinopsida; order Pinales; family Pinaceae; genus Picea; species Picea mariana. The sequence continues at coordinate 11,752 of JASDQU010250328.1, read as the reverse complement.
CATTTTGGAAAATTAAATTTTCCGGTTGTTATCTGAGCTCCATCAATCGTAAATATTATTTGAATGAGTTTCTGGTAGCTACTGGGCTGTTGGTATCTGTTCATTTTTGAAATATAGCGAAACCTGTCTAATTTTTTTAATGACATAGTCATCGATGGGTGCCTTACCACAGTATCCAGTTGGGCAGTAGATTTGTAGATTCTTATTGGGTATTTATGTTGAGATACTGGCCTTAATTCCCGAACACCGAATACCATAATGCAAGGAAAACATAAAAACCAACAAAATCAATTATTCAAAGAACAGTACACAAATTTTTTATTTTTGGCTAGTGAAACGCGCTTTTGGGTTTCACGCTGTCTCATTGCTCGTCTGGCTCAGAACGAAGGGGCAGCAAATAATATGCTTCCTCTGCTCCACGCAGTGGTGATATATCCAAGCGAATGTGAGAAAGGGTGGCAAAATCTTTTTACCATCCTCTGTCATGACGGGCTTACGACAGACTCATCTCCCAGTTAAGGGAACGAGTTGAGTTGAACGTACCTATTAATATGGGATAAGGTTCCCACGATCCCTATCAATGGCTTGTGATAGGATGGGGAGGAGAGAGGTGCGATCCCCCCTCCTAATTATTTTGTCACCTCGGGAATCCATTAATTTTCCTACCCAATGGTTATATGATTGAACTTTGGCTAAGGTTGTCTTGCTTGAAATGGATTTGTTGGCGAGCCAATCTGCCACATTGTTTGTGGATCTTCTTATATGTTGGAAGTCAAATTGTTCGAAACAAGCCAGAAGTTGCCTAATCCATTTCTTCTTGTTCGACATATTCTATGATGGATTGTGCTTCTTTCTCTTCATCTGGTTAATTAAGACATGCGAAACTCCGTCGAAGATGATATTTTTGAAGCTGAGCTTAAGAGCCTCTCTGATTCCCAGAACCGGAGCTTCAACTTCTAATTAGTTATCGGTTTCCCTATTCAAAATCTGAGACACAACTAAGGATATGTTGCCGTGGCCAATGAAAATACCTCTTGCTCTTGCTATCCCTAGATTTCTTCTAGACACTTTGTCAAAGTTAAACTTGACCCATTCTATTGGCAGTTGGCTCCATTCGTGCTCTTAAGCCTGGATACCTAATGGCTGTCCATTAACAAGGGTATAGATTAACGATATTGAAAAAAGGAGAGATATCCAATTCCATTAGCAAACCCAATAGATAATCGTTGTTGCCAAATATTCTCAATATTTGATAAGGGCCAAATTTCTTCATTTATAATTTAGTGCATTGGCTTTTAGGAAACTGATCTTTCTGTAATTACAAAACTGTATCACCAATTTGACATTGTTTTTTTCTTTTCTTCATGCTAGCTACATGCCTGTAGCCTTCATTATGTTGTGCATTGTTATTCTTGACTTGCTTAAAGAAGTTCATCCTACCTTTTTATGAATTGTTATTTATAAACAAAAATATGGACATTAGATGGAATAGGTCTCAATTCTATAACTTCTCTAGGATGTTGTCCATATTCTATCTTGTAAGGTGAATAATTCGTGGGTGGATTGACAAAATTGTTAAGAGCAAACTAATCTCGAGGTAATAGTTGTCCGATCATCTTTACTCTTAATTTATTTTCAAAGAGTAACGATACTAAAGAAGTATCTCAAACCATCATTCTTGTAGGAAGTAGTGAAGAATGAATGCAAATATACAATTTGATTATGTCTCATTAAGAAGTTTCAAATCGGGTTTGAGGCCATTTTGAGGGCAAACCTTTCAATTTCCATATAAAATACTTGAACATACAATTCAAGCAACCACATTTGCAGCATAATACCATAGGTATACAAAATTTATTTGCAAGGACAACTTCAAACACTTTAATCAACTTTGAATAGGTTGGTCAAATATGGGGCTTTTGAATACCCTTTTGAATGACATATTAGTAGCTTGTTTTTGACTTGTCTTTCATAATGCACGATTTAAATGCCTTTGAGACGATTAACAAAGGAATAAATTCTCATGTTAATATGCTTTGAATCAAGTCTTCAAGCATATGCTTAAGAACACCAACTCCTTAAATTTCTACAATTATAAGAGGGTGCTACAATTTAGAGCAATAGTCCTCAAGGCTCACAACTTCAAATATCGTGCCCATTTAGGCCCTTGAAGAGTGAAACCCTGGATGTGGTTAACATTTCCAACAACAAAGTTCCCAAGAAGAACCCAATCGTCAATAGTATAACTCAATCACAACGAATTTCAAAATCCTTCAAATTGGGTGATCATCGCTTAGAATTTGCATTTGAAAGCGTATTGATATTTGTTCAGATATTCCTTGAATGCACTTGGCCACCTCCTATCTACCAGACATAAGTTGAATAGGATCATTAGGGATGCCATTTACAGACAATTTATTCAGATCACTTAGGTTAACCCTAAGGATGGGCTATGCCCAAAGATGGCCTTCTACGTTGAGCATTTCTTGGAGCTTAGAGATTGGCTCATTGTTCGACCACAGTATACACTCCGCCATTGGGTGCAAGCTCTTTGCATTCCCCTAGGCCAATTCAAAGTGGGTTCTCATAGGCTTAGAGTAGAGACTGACCACAAGATTGATTGATTAGACATGATTTGCCAGCTATTCCATCTTCAGGAGGTCGAGATTGAGGAGCACTTCATCCTCTGCTGTCCCATCTACTATGATATAGAGGGAGGTTCCATTTCCTATTCAGGGGGACCCAGACCCTCATTGCCTTCTTCAGATATTTCAACATGCAGGCGAACCTCAAGCGTCAAGCCCATTTTCTTTAGCCTCCTACTAGATCAAACTCTACCCAGCAGTAGATCACTTCCTTCTTCATGGTGCTACCCTAAGGAAGGGGCACTAAGGGACAGACCTATATTGACACAACTCCGGAATCCATATCAGTGTGGACCAGTCGGGCCTTTCCTTGTCCCATGAGATTTCAGTGACATGACCATATTAGATCCCTCTCGAGGAGACGGGCGAGATCCCCCAGGCCTCAACCATGAACTACTTCCTCCAGACAGTAGCGTAGTGGACAATCCAGACATCCTACTAGGTCTCCATCTCCATCTCCTTCTCCATATCCATCTCAATCCCCCTAGGGTCACCGAGATCGCCTCCCTAGAGTGACCTAGTCACCCTTGAAGTACGGGACCTACATCAAGGTGACATTGGGTGTAGGATTCCCAAGTTGTAGCACTTGCTTTGTGGTTGGGTCGGGCTTTGTCCAACCTACAACTTGCGCTATAAGATGAGTAATGTTCTTCTAAGTAACAAATTGGCACCTCCAACTATTGCTAGAAATCAACCTCGAGACACATTTGGTAGCTAATGCTCTGCCAAATAGATGTATATTTTTTTTATCCCCCACCCAACTATGTCTTTCGAAACTGCTACATCTTTCAACTTGACTAGGGGTGTTCCTTCTTTTTCTTTTTTCCCAGACCAAAGAAATCTAAAGCTAGTTCTTCTAATCCTTTCAAGTATCGCCTTAGGAATAAAAGTTAGTGACCTCTAGTAAACAGGGATAGCTTCTGTAACTAACTTAACTAAAATAACCCTCCCTCCCCTAGATAGGCATTTACTGTGCTAAATATAAATCCTTTTTTCCACTTTTGCTATAATCCAACCCCAATCTTGCACCTCCCCTAAACAACCATTTATTGCACCAAACATAAGGGCTTTTTTCCACTTTTGCTATGAGCCAGCCCCAATCTTGCACACCATAATCATTTGGTTTAATAAGATTCCCTAAATACTTCAACCCATTTGTAAACCCTATCTTTTGAAAAGAAAATATTTGTAGAAAATAATTTTCATCGACCTCATTATCTCAAAGAAAGAAATGGATGAATAATTCAAGTTGACCTACATACCTGTAGTAGTGCAATATAGATCAAGGATCTCTTTGAGCTTATGTGCATCCCTAAGTGACTCATCACAAAAAAGAAGATTGTTATCCACAAAGAGTAGATGGGTCAATGGAAGAGTTCTCCCAATCTTGATACCTGTAAGGGAACTTGTCTTTTTGGCTTCAACGAGTGCCCTACTTAGGCCTTCTACTATAATCAAGAACAACAAAGGGGATAAAGGGCACCCCTGCTTGAACCCTTTACTTGGAATGTAGAAACCTAAAGCAGAGCCATTGATGAGAATGGAAAATGACACAAAAGAAACACGACTCATAACCCAATTGACAAAATGTAAAGAGAATCCCAAGTGTAACAATATCACCCTCAAATATAACCAAATGACTTGATCATATTTCTTGGATAAATCTAGCTTTAACACCATTTCTTTCATTCTCCTAGGTTTAATTGAGTGTAACCCTTCTTGGGCTACACCTATTGCCTCATGAATTTGCCTTCTTGATAAAAACCAAATTATTCATTTGGATAGAGGTTGAAAGCAACGTTTTGACCCTTAATGTAATTATCTTGGTTGTGATCTTGTAAATCCAATTGCATAAGGAGATAGGTCTAAACTCAAAATCCCCAGGAGTGTATGTCTTTGGAATGGGCTTTGTTATTGCACGAATTGTAGGTTTCACTAGAGCCTTGTGCAATCTTAACCAATGGACAACACACTGGGACGAAACCCATTGTCACCTTAGTTGATGATTACAGCTTCGTGAGACATCCTCCAGGACATGTTCTCCTCTGAGATTGAGTTGAGTCGACCTGTGAGAGAGCCCATGTGTTGGGTGTGCCCATGAGATGGGTGTGTTGTTCTTCTTTGGACTAAGATGAGATGATGTGTGCCCCTGTGTGGGGTGAGGATGCCCATGAAATGGGTGTGTTGTTCCTCTCTGGATTGAGATGAAACGATGTGTACCCCTGTGTGGGGTGAAGGTGCCCATGTGATGGGTGTGCGTTAGATTCTGGACTGAGTTGTTATGACGTGTGGTCTCCTGCCTTGTGGACTCAGTTGAGTCAAGCTTGAGATGGTACTCCAGATGATTCTCCTGTGGACTCAGTGAGATAGAGATATGTTAAGTAGGACGTCCCTGTGGTTGAGCACAGGTGGACGTGCCGCTAGTGGCTGAGCACTAGTGGATGTGTGAGATCCCTTGCTATATTGTCTAAGAGTAAGATTTACTTGTAACCCTAATTGTGTTGTAAAGGGTACAGGTCGGCTCCAACATATGTGAAAGATAATTAATGGTTATTGTAATAATCAATTATTTTTTGAGTTATTGAGGTCGACCCTGTTGTGCCAATAGACACCACTTTTGGTCTGTCCAGTCTGGTATAAATAAAGGTGATTTCCCCATTAAGGAAATACACTTGTCACTTGTCATTTGGAAATTTCAGCAAGTACATCTTCTAGGGATGAAGTGCGCACCTCTCTTGGGCGCAAGTTTCAAGGTAGTAGAGCACCTTCTTGTGTGCATTAGGGTTTCATGGTTGGAGGATCTTCTCTTGAGAATATAGCAAAGGATTGCTGGGTTTTTCTCCCTTGTTGAGAAGGGTTTTCCCATGATATTTCTTGTGTTCTTGTGCATGGTATTTCTTCTTGTGATCTTGATTATTGCAACAATTGTGAATAGTGTAGCTGCATTTGTTTATGGTTCAAGTACATGAGTAAAATGAAATAAACCTCATGCTTGAGCCAAGTATAGTGAAAATTCAACAAGGAAAGGTCTCAGGTGACCCCTGGGGAAAGACAATGGAAAAGTCTAAGAAGGCTTTGAGAGGTCATGATACAAGGACTAGAAAGGTCCAAAGGCTATGAATGGATGGAGGAAGGGTGAAGGTAAGGGTGAAGAGTAAGTCATCTGCAACAAAACGTCAATTATGCCAAGTGTAAATAAAATCTAGGACCAATAAGTTAACCCCGCCATTGATCGCTGATGTGAAAGTTGTAGTCTTAAATACCAAGTGATCAAAATTTTGATATCAAGGCAATGTCAGATTTGGCCAAATGAATGTGTATACCTGACAGGCTTAGGCAAAAGGATCCTCACAGGAGTGTCTAGTTGTTGTGGCCCTCAAAATATACCTACGGGGTTCTCAAGCCACCCTGGTACAAGAGGGCAATCTTCTCGAATGCTGTTTTCGATGCACTACAACAATCAAGACGACCAATAGGTTTGCTTAGTTGTTTCAAGGATTCTAGGTGGTCTCCAAGTTAGGAGCACAGTCAGTAGTAGTGCTGTCTAATGCGCAACCGTTCGACAAGAGCCCCTCTATATACCTCTAAGTACGACGAAGCGACCGTAGTCTTCTAATATATGTTGAGGTACGTGAGAGAACTACAAGCCCCCGGGATGCAGCGTTGGCAGAGTAACAACAACTCCTACGTTTATAGACGCCCGAATATGTCTTTTCTAAGACCCCCAAGAAAATAAGTTCAACTTAGATGATTTGTTCGATTAAGCACTTAAAATATTGATGGCAATTTGCCAAAATTTAACTCTTCTTAAAGCAATGAGACAACCAAGCAAGGATCTCTTGAAGAAGATGAAACAAATTCAAATCAATTAGATATACTTTTGCACCAAAGCACCATAATATTTCCTTAACAAGCAAATATTAATTTCACAATTCTCCACACAAGTACTTAGCAATAGACCATAGACTTGCTTAAAACATACATCAGATTAATGGGCTGTTATGTAAGACAAGAAATCAAAACTCTTAACTTCTCAAATTTAGCCAATCAAATTAGATTTCCTTTGCCACAAACTAGAGATAAAGATGCAATTTAATCCCAATGTCTAAAAGGTGATTTTAAGAGATTTTTAGGGCACTTTTTAACACTTAACCAGATCTGAAATGTAATTTTCAGCAGTGGTTAAACATAGATATCAGATCTGAAATGTCAAGTTAATCACCTCAAAGCAAACCCAAAACATTCAAGAGGAAAGCCCCCCAAATAATTAACAATTTCTTCAACAAAGGGAGTGTGATTTTAGAAGGTTTTGGAGCACTTTAAGTCTATGTTCCACCAAGTCTTCGGGACGGGGGGACGTGGGTGCGGGGAAACGCATAGGGGGGCGTGTGGAAGTACCCCCAAATTTTAGGGATTTTAGGGAAATGGGGGACGGGGGGATGTCACATATATAATATAAAAAATTTAAAAATATAAAATATTTTTTTTTTTTAAAATAAAAGTAATATTGATAAAATCTCAACAATAACAATTCCAATGTTCATCCCATCCAAATTCATCAGTAAATACTAAAATATTGAATTAGTAAATTGAAACTTCAAATTTGTAAATGATATAAACTATCAAACATGATTCGAAATTCAAATTCAAATTCAGTAATGAAATACATTCATTCATAAATCATAAATGAAAGTTGAAACATAAATAGTAAAATGATAAATATTGATATATTGATTTACAAATTAAATTCATCATTCATCATTCTAGAATCTAATTAATTAGTACAAAGAAAAATACTAAATAGTAGATACTAAAGTCTGAAATAGTAAATTGGAATTACTCAAACTCAAAAATTTAAAATAGTAAAGTGTGACGAGTTAAGGTCTAAGGTCATCGGTATCTAGAGTCAAGACTCAAAAGTTAAAACTGAAAAAACAATGAACATAGAAAATAAATTTTAAAATGACCAACATGGAGTCAATCTCATTGACCAATCCTCTACATCCATCTCCCACATGGAGTCAATTTTTAAAATTTAATTGTGTTTTAACTATTTAGCTTTTAAAATTTAATAAATTAATTGTGTTTTAACTTTTATCATTTTTTATATACATATTTGTTTTTTAATTTTTGCTTTTTTAAATTTGAATTTTTGTTTTTTAAGCCTTATTAGGATTTTTTTTTTCAGGGGGATGCCCAGGAGTCCCCCTTTCGTGGAGACTCATTCCCCACCTTGGGGAGTTGCGTCCCCCTGCGTCTCCCCAAAAAGGGGACGTCGGGAAATGTCCCCCCAAGAGTCAATCTGTCTCGGGGACATGGGAAACATGGGGGACGTGTCCTCGTGGAACAATGCTTTAAGAAGTATAACCAGATCTGAAATATGAATTTGCAGCAGTGAAATAAGATTTAAAACCACTTCAAAATCCACTAGAAAGCTTTAAAACTAGCTAAAACACCCTAAGAATACTACCCAAGTGTTAGAAAGAAAGGCTAGCTAAAACTAAGGCCTAAAACTTACTCAAATGCAAGCTGTCCTAACTGTTAATTTTCTGCATAAAAGCCCTAATGGCTGTAGCTTTTAACCATGTCCCTACAGAAATTGGATCATTCAAAATGCAAACTAGCTATCTAGAATTGTAGATCTAGGCATCGCCTACAAAACCCATGTGCTAATTTTCTAAAATTAGTTTGAAAAAAGACTAGATCTAGTAACCTAGGGTTACAAAAGTAAGAGAGGAGGAAATGTGAAAGGGGGTTTAGAAAATGGGGAGGCTAGAGGCCCCCAAAAAATCGCCCCAAAGGCAAGATGGCTTGCCCTAAGGGTGTGAATGTAGATGTGAAGTCAAATTCTCAATTGGTTGTTGTTTCACGTTTCCTAATGCAAATCTTTCCCTTCTCCAATTTAGATTAGTGCCTTGTGCTAGTGGGTGATGGAGTCAAAGAGCTTGAGGATGAGTTAGAAGAATGTTGAAATTGATTTCCCTTGTAGGTTGTAGCTTGTCACTATCCTGGAAGAGGGTTGGAAACAAATCGCCTAGCCCACAAGAACTTTCAAAAGTTGGATATAACCTGCAAGAGGGTTGTTAGTTTTACCTAGTCCCTAGTGTAAGAAAAATATCCAAGAGATAAGCTTCAACAGGTGTAGTTTATTATCTAGCTCTCGAGAAAAATCTCCTTAGATCCAAACAAAATAATACCCAAGAAACTTAGAAAATGAAATAGATCTCACTAAGATTTTGTTGAGTAGATAGCATGAGCATGAAAAAAAAATCCACAAAGAAAGATCCACCACATAAAATGTCTCCAAGCATCAACCACAAAAAATCCTCCGAGCAAGGCGCATCACATCAAGACACCAAGAAGAAAGCCATGGCGCACCATTGGAAGAAGAGCATAATAGTATTGAGAGGCATCCAAAAAAAAGTCCATCATCAAATCTCAAGTGATGGATTTGTAATCCTCCACCCACTTGGATTTGTTCACAAATGAACCAATTTTAGGGTATTTCTCTAAGAATATTCAAGTTTTGTCCACTTATTAATCTCTTCTAGAGATTTCCTAAAAAAATAAAAATAAAATCCCTTTAAAAATATTTAATCCTCCTAGGGATTATCCACAATAAATACCCCAATTTAAATCAAATCCCACAATGATTAATTTATCAATTTATCCCCTTTTAAAAATGATTTGACCTCTTTGACCATGCGAATTGGTAAAAAAGGGATTTTTTATAATAAATTTAAAATAAATATGGAAAATAAATTTCCATAATGCATCTTTGACCAAACAAGAGAGCCCAACGATTTCTCCTTGAAGCGTGCCATCATCCTTTAACCAAGGAAAGAGTCTATCGATCCATTAAATTTTTCCATGAAGCAAGGGATTCTCCTCCCTAAGTCCCATGATCTAGGCAAATGTTCATTTGCTGATGTGCAGTGAGCCTCCCAAGGCCATTTGAATAGTCAAATAATTAATTTTCTTCCTGAATTAATTGCAATGATCCTCCTTCTAGTGGAAAAATAAATCCCAAGGTCAAATCGATCTTGATGATGTGCACAATAATTTACTGAGAGATGATGAATAACATTAAATTCCTTCTAGAAGGTTTCCAAGTGGCTTATACATCATAAAAATGCTTGACCAAATCATCGCCCAACCTTCTTAAGCCCAAAGTCATCCAACGATTTGCAGGAACTGGTCAAACATGGGTGATGTCATCCTAGGGTATGCAATGATTTGCCTTAAAATTCATCTGATTGAGCTGGGAACTGGGTTGAGTCATTCAAAAGAGGTGACGATGTGGCTTGTGAAATATCTCGGGCATCCGTCAAATGCAAATGTGTCAATCAATTGAGGGTTAGCTAACCCTAGTGATGCCCGACAACAGCTAGAATAATAATTTCAATTTTCTGGATCATCTGAATGGCATGCCACTTGGCGAAAGACTGCAAGACAAATTAAAACATGTATGTCTACAAGGAAACAAGTCACGTTAGCATGATGAGATAATCAACATAATATAAAAGTCATCTAAACTAGACCAGTAAGCCCCATATTTATATTTTGTCACAAGCTCAAGAAGGTTATACAACTTACTAAGTCAAGGTATAAAATTCTATCAGAGGCCCAGAGAGACCAAACTAACACCTAAGTATTAAAAATATTTCCCAAAGATTGTTTCTTCACTGTCATGTAATGATTATGAGATGGTCATGGGGTTAGACTTCAAGGTTAGGCAACTGACATACAAGAGACTGTAGTATCTCATTCATGGGTGCCTTTGATGAGGGTAGACTACACACTTGGTTCCTGTTATTTGCGAGGTGATACCTTCCAAGCCCTTTATTTGCCTTTTAGCATGTCTAGTCATGGGAGATAACCCATAGAATATGTAGCGCTCTGACGATATTCCTATGATTGACGACCTTTTATTTTTTATTTCTGCTTTTTTTTCTTTGGATAATTCATTTTATTTTTCTTTTTTCCTTGCGTATTGAAAAACACATGCTTAAATGCTTCAAAGTTTGAACACCCCAGAGAATATGTAACACCCTGGCGATATATCTGCAAGTGCCGTGGGACTGGGCGAGCCTTTAAGCAGGTAACCAAGGCATGCTTTTGCTAGTCTCCCTCTGAGCCTAGAAGCTCCTTCCCATAGAATGAGGAACGATCCCTTCTTGGGTCAGTTTATATAACCTAAAGAAATGGATATGACAGGGATTGATGACATGGAAAGTGTAAGTATGATCGGGAACGATACGATGACAGATTCAAAACAAACCCCAATAGTGCTCCATTTTCCCTAAGAGTAACCTAATCCCTCAAGAACCTAAGATAACAAGTCAAGTTATGATAGAGGAAGAAGTATAACAAACGAGCTAACGACTACTAGTTAGAAGGGACTCTCTGGAATAAGCTTAAGTGCCTTAGATATTAAATTGATACTCACCATGATGACAAACTTACCAACTTGCAACATGCTTCTTGAGGATGTCTGACAAGCCTGTCCAAATGCCATGGGTGTCATATGTTGTTGATGCCATTGAGAGTTGCTCACACTTAGAAAGAGGATCTCGAGTTCATATTTGCAAGTACATGCACATCTTTTGGATTTCCACGTTTTCTGCCTGGGTGCCTCTAGATGTTCTTTCTAGAATAATTATTCACCAGTGGGGGATAACAAGCTTAATGAAAGTTGTATTAAAGACAACAACATTTTTTCTGAGAATCTTGATTCCTCAATAACCCTCGGTCATCTTCAATAACCTCATAACATCCCCCAATAAATTCAATGGTCGACCCATTAGGACAAGGACTTTTGGCCTTTTGAAAGCTGTGAAGAACACTCTATAACTAATCCTTTGAGAGTCCTAGGGGGCTCAGATTGTCCTCCTTCTTATCCCCGATATCTAGGGATAACTAGGAGATCATGTCTCGAGGCCCACATGATCCCAGACATGGGGTACGAGAGCGGATCGACTTGAGCATGGCCCTTGAGGGCCCATGTTTCTTCTTCTCACCCAGACTTGTCCTGTCAACAGTAGCAGCTTCCATCACTACCGGCCTGGGCTTGCATCAGAGAGGGCTCTTGCTCCATGAGGTAATTG
>JASDQU010250327.1:0-15127 GCA_032191745.1 Picea mariana | reverse complement strand
GACATGACGCAAAGAGAAACGCACCAGAGCTTACAATCGGTAGGGAGTTGCAGAGAAAGGATGAGCCGGTTGTGACTAGACCTCTTTTCTTTCACATTCTTGTAGGACGAATGTACCTGGATTCACTTTAACTCTGCCATAAATTTTTAAAAGCTATTTTTACAAAACTTATATTTCCTAAAAATAAAATAATTTAGATTTTTCTAAAAAACACTTATAATTTTATTACCTTTTTAATATAAAATGGTGATTTCCACTTATATTTTTCTGTAATTTCTAATTTACTATATACTACATTTTTTTTATTAATAAATATTTTAAATTCTCTTATATTCATTATATTCTAACCAAAAAAAAAGGTTGTGTTTTAATTTTGATATAATTTAGAAAATTCAATATATTAGAAAATATTTTTTATTTTTCTTTTTTAAATTAGTAAATAAAAATAACTTATTTTAAATTAAATAAACATCTACGATATTATTTTTTTAAATATAAAATAATATATTTTATTAAGCATCCTCCAATGTAAAACACAAAATAAAACCTGTCCCCGAGGTGTAGGACAGTCGGTGACGGAGTGTGTTGTTAAGCCACTCTGTGATGTTAAAGTCACCGGTTCGAAACCTGCGGGACAAAAAATCCAACCATGTTAAGGGTTGGTGTGGCTCAGGTCGGGTGCGATCCCCGGGTGATTTTGACNAGGTTAATCGCGAGCCAACAGGTCCCGCACAAATTAACAAACAAAAAAAAAAAAAACACAAAATAAAACCTAAAAATATAACTTTTAAATTATATTATTTTGTCTTTATTATTCTCTTAACTAACTTTTGGTGATGATATACTCGACTATGAAAATGAGATGATGATAGTTTATTGTTTAGAGAATTAATTGGTTTACCTACTTTACCTTAAAATAGAGTGAATGTTTGATATTTAAATTTACATTATACAAAGGTTGTGATTATCTAATCTTTTCATTGTTGAATGTTTTTTTGTTCTAAGTTCTATTTAAAACTTATGTTAAGTTATACAATTCACTATTACATAAACATGTTAAATAGAAATAGTTTTTTTATGATGTTAAATTGTACAATCCACTCTTTTTTTTATAAATAAAAAGAGAAAATTCCTATCATAAAACTTTTACAATACATAAAAGCCACATTGTTACAATCTTCTAGTTGTCCCACCAAATTAGTGGAAACCAGAGCAGGTTGTAGACTGTGATGTCATTGTCAAAAATGGAAATCTGCCATCTTCCGTGTCAAACAAAAACTAGGGTAGGTGGTGGATTCGAGTCTGTGCAACACTGTGCTAGGCAACGAAGACAGACAGAGGACATAGACTAAAAATTAAAGACATAACTATAAAAGTACTCTTTAGCAGTGCAAGGAGCCAAGTTGAGAATGCTCGTGATAGCCAAAGCAAGTAAAGTACCCATTTTCACCTAAGGTCGTGTCACTCGGGTAACCATTGAGGGGGTCGTTCTTAGGCTGGTTGTTGAGTTTGAGTATTCCTCATACAACATGTGAATTCCTTGATGCATGAGGGTGTCTCGGTGAATTTGATCAGCCATATAGATTTTCAGCTCAAAAATGAGCGTTAATTCCTCCAGATGGAAGAAGGGAGGCGACTCCTAGCTGAAATTTAGGAGTGTTGACAGAGGTGGTGGTGCCAAGATTTGGTCTCCCTCCAACTCCAAACTACATACTGTCATCGCCTCGCCTAAGTCCTCGTGAGCCACTTCCATATCCTTTGTTGCCTCGAGCTTTTTTCTCACCCCGAGATCCTCCACTGCCTTTGCCATGCTCGAGTCTTTGATTTGAATACTGTCCTCTGTATCAAGGTGGAGTAATTCCTCCTCAATTATACATGTAGTCTCTTCCCTCACCTCCTGTTCTTGTTGGATTGTGGTTGGAGCAATTGTGCTTGTTGGGATTTGGATGGGGGGCTTCCAATTGTTTGGTATAGTGAAGAGGAGGGATTATTGAGGGACCTGGATAGGTTCCTCTGGAATCTCCTTCTCTAGATATGCCATCGAAGACTTTTTGGGATTCTCCCTTCTCTGAGTTCGGGCTATGGACAAGTCTAGCTTCAATTGTTGCACTCTTCATTGTCTAGCAACAAAAATGTACCAGGCAAGTTCGTAGCCCGACATGATCGTTGTACCGAGCTTCTCCCATCCATTAGACCTCACGACCTCCATTTTACTCACACGAGGGAACTGTCCTCCACTGCTTTATGGGAATTAATGGATTCCTTCCATTTAATGGTGAGGGGAAGGGTGCCGACTTGCCATATTCATGGCTTGGATCCGGGGCAGGCTATGTTGCCTCCCTGCACTACGTGGCACCCCATCTGAGATCATATAATCCACTGTTATATAAACAGTTCTATGTCTTTTTCTCTAAATTATTCATCTTATTAATTTTAAAAATAGTTTTTGATGTTGAATTAATAAGTGATTGTTGCATGTAAATGATTGAAATATTTAGAGTGAAGTAGTTGGATTTCTTAAACAAGATGATGATAATAATCATTGTGAATATTCATGTGAAAATGTTCATGCATGGTTGATGCTTATGTTGATAATGTTGAGAATCAATTAACTTGATACACCCCCTAAACTAAAGATACAAAAACAATACAATAATATTCTTCTTGTGAGGCTAACAATTTTTTTAGCTAATTATACTAACAATAAATTTAATTCTCAAAAAATCCTCAGCATAGAAAACCATCTAACTCCCTAAACTAGGTTCAAACTTAAAATTTGGTAGAAAATAGTGAGTGTAGATCATTCTCACGTAGGATTTTCACATTAATGTTAAGAAAAAGTTTAAAATTAAAATTGGTCAAAAGGGTTTCCTCTCTTTAGCCTGATAATTTGAACAACACAGAGATGTAGTGGAATCCACATCAACATGGCCATGGGAAATGGAATTGGGCTTCATACAGGAATAACATGGAGCATGAATGAACTTTCAATTACATAAAGGTATGACATGGTGTTATTTTCCATAACTAAATTTGATTAATTCTTAAATATATTTTCTCATCAAAAATTTATTAGATTTTTGGAATAGATTTCAAGAATTATTGATTCATATTTAAATAAAATTATTCTTAAAAATTCCAGCAATAATATGTAATCTTTAAAATAAGAAAATTGAATTATAGATCAAATACTTTTCTTCCTCTCCATATTACTTGATAATTTTGATATTCTCTCTACCTCTCATATATGTCCACACACAAACAATTATGTGTACTATTCGAAACCTAAAACCCATTGGACACAATTTGGTTCCATAGCACCCAACAGTTTATATTTTTATTGTAAATTCCTCCCTCATTGTTATCATTCAAAGTCTGTATCTTCACAAATATCAATGGAAATTATTTAAAACCTACATGATTACAACCAATACTAATGTAATTTTTAATTAACTGACCTTCGAGTGTCCAACCACACAAATATTAATGAAAATTATTTAAGCAAACTACATGATTTACAATCCATGGTAATGGAATTTATAGGTTTAGTAATTACCTTGGGGAGTCTTTGAATATGCATAGTTATAGATCATTATAGATCATCACTCCTCCAAAATAGTTACAAATTGTTACATATTTTCACTCCAAAATAGTTATACATAGCTACTATGAGAGGAGTAGAATCATGAAATAGGAAACAAAAAACAAACTAAAGTTGAAACATATAGAAAATTGATGGTTTTTAATTCTTTATCCATTCACCTAGGGTTCTGAACACTCCTCCATTTTTTGCTTTAGTGTTTCAACAATAATCTTTCTTGTGATTTTTATTTTTTTCAATGGTAAATTTTCTATTTTTTTTATCTAATTGTTAATAGAGGTTTTTTTGGTTTGGAGGGTAATGGGATAGACACAAAATTGTGGTGGAAAATTGTATGAAATTGAAAATTCCTAGGGAATCTAGAGGTAATCTAGGACATGCAAATAAAAGAGTAGAAGATGTGAAATTTATTAAAGGTATAGACTTGGTTGTTCAACATTTGGGAATCTAGGGATTAATTATAAAGGGACATTAAGAAATCCTCATAAACATGAAAAAAAAAAACTTACGAAAGACATGTAAGATTGAGAGCATGATTCTTTGGTGTAGATGAATTGTCCAATCATACAATAAAGTTCAATTTTCCCATGTTTTTAGATCAGCAAATTTAGTAACAAACTTGCAATAAAATCATGCTATTGACTCCAAAGAATAGGATTTAATGAACCTCCAAATAGAATGCATTTGAGAGAGTTGGGATTGGAGGAAGAGACTATAGATTGCATGAATGTTAGTAGAAGTACACCAAATGACAAACAAGGAGGTCATAATGTGGAAATATCCATGTGTTATGATGATCTTTTACGCACTTAAGATTAGCAATGACTAATAGTATTTCTAGAGTTACTACAAATTATTTTTAATAACATTGTATATATAAAAAATGATACACATGGAAAGAAGAATTAGAGAAGTTTTGTATTAGTGGAAAAGGAAGAATTAGAGAAGTTTCGTAACAATGTTTGACACATCCATATCTCGAGACTATATTGACASGAATTCTAACTCAAAACACACAATGTCATTTCAAACTCATATTTGACTGTCCCAAAGAAAACTTATGAAACCCTGATACATTGAGACCATGGAAACATAAATACACCACAGGAATGGAAATTTAGGAAAAACGCAAAACATAAATACACCATAGAAATGGAAATTCATATTAAACTACATTGACACGAATTCTATGTCAAAACACATAATGTCATTTTAAGAAGCTCATGTTTGATCGTCGTGAAGAAAACTTATCAAACTCATATTTAATCAAACTTATCAAACTCATATTTAATCATCTTGATACAGTGAGACCATGGAAACAAAAATACATCATGGGATTGGAAATTCAGGCAAAACTYGGGTCACATAAAAAATGGTACCWGACGGAGACTTGGAATACTTGCATATGACATGGAGGTTCAATATTTGATTCTTGGTTCAATGATGTAGCTACCCAGGTCAGTTATGGTTGTGTTTTTTTAACAGAAACTTCCCATTTTTCTTCAGGGCTTCTAACTCTTGTATATGTTTGATSAGCTTGGATCYGTGGCTTTGATGCTCCCGTACACATTATCTCAAATCGGTTGCAGATGAGGGATTGAATTTCAGYTTCTGTATGGTGCATTTGGATGTTTGACTTCTTATATTTTGAGTGGTCTTTATGCGGAGGCCTCCGCTAGAACTTAAGCCACATGAATTCTTCACAAAAGACATATACTTTAGGTAGGTAATTAATATAGAATTATTCCTAGATTCATTCTAATTTTGGATCTGTTAGTCCTGGACTGAATCTGTTACTCTTGGTGTTGTTTGTGACAATTATTTATGTGTTCGAGGTAATTATACCTTGGTCGCTTGAAATTGCAAGAGACATGTATTTATATGAATAATTATCATGGTATAAGAGGTAGAAGTGAACGAACTTTCCGAGGGATCCAGTAGTTTGAACGTTGCATTTAACTACCATTTGTTGAGAATAAATGGAATAGACAACTTATTTAGGAAGAGAATCTAGAAATTTGAGGAGATCTTTGCTAATGGACTAGTTGAGTTTGAAGTCACTGCTAATACCATGTCTAAAATTTAATAGCAAAATGTTTTAAGAGCAAGAACATCACGGAGTTGATTTTGGAATGGTAACTAATTCTTAATAAAGAAATTTAATGCTAAAAATAGATGGTCTAGTAGTCACTTCAAATGACCATAACACATAAAAAAAACATTCTCATGAATATAGGATWCCATTTAAAAATAGATGGTTATGATCCAGTAGTCAGTTCAAAATGACCGTAACACATACAAAAAAAATTTCACATGAATCTAGGGTTCCATTTTGGGATATAGAAATTAGTAAGTAATTCTGTACCTAAAACCTTTCTATGATCTTCACATCAGCTATAAAATTTCCCAAGATTACATCCTATTTAGAAGCCTAGAAGCCTACACTAACAACACAAATTTATAAAATCCAAATATCCCCACAAAATTTTTAAAATTGAAAACTGTATACCAAGTAGCGTCCTCCCATGTTTTAACTTCTTCGAAGTCTTAATTTCCACGTGAGTTTCTCCTTATTCTCGATCTTTATCTGGCAAGTCAGGATCAACACAATGACAAGGAAAACTATGAGGTATTATTTTCTGCGTGAGTTTCTCCTATTTCTTGATCTTTATCTAGCAAGGCAAGATCAGCACAATGACAAGGAAAACTATTTCATACTACTAATATCTCCACTACTTTAGAAAAAAAGAAAATTCCTTATCAAATGTTGCCTATCTTTTCTCTTTTTGTTCAGTCAGAAAAAAACAATAAATGCTTTCTCTTTGTATTCATCTAGAAAAGAAGAAGAAATATTTTCAGAAAACAATGTACAAATTACAAGAAATATATGTGATGTGGGATTTTCAACCAATTACAAAGTAAATAAACATTAAGGTGAAGAAGAAATGTTTTCAAAAAGAAATCAACTAATTAAATAGATATGATGTGGGATTTTCAACCAATTGCAGACTAAGAAACATTCAACAACAAGTTGAAACATGAGATAAAACAAAACTGCGCATTTTAGAGACTAAAATTATGGCAGATACACCAATTTCGTTGACCTATGTGCATTCCTTATATTTAGAGCCCTGAAACGGAAATGCCATTCAAAAATTTTGTTTGATATACATAAGAGATGAACGGATATTACTTGTTTGAAGCTATGAATCGGATAAAACGTATTGCCTCACCTTAACTGCAACCAAGTATGGTTCCCATGTTTGTCTTCCATATATGATGTAGCCAGAAGTGGACTTCAGCCTTGCAAACTATTTCAACTTTCTGCAAAGAAGTCGGCTTCATCCCCGCAAACATTTCAACCCTTTGCAAAGAAGATTCCCTACATTTTGGTGGCACATCAAAGGAAAAGCCTTAACTACAACCAGGTATGGTTCCCATGTTTGTCTTCCATATATGATGTAGCCAGAAGTGGACTTCAGCCTTGCAAACTATTTCAACTTTCTGCAAAGAAGTCGGCTTCATCCCCGCAAACATTTCAACCCTTTGCAAAGAAGATTCCCTACATTTTGGTGGCACATCAAAGGAAAAGTTGATGTTAAACGATCCATGTAACCAGCAGATTTCTCAGCTCTCCAAGAATGGAAGACAACACAGGAAATACAACCCTCGGGTACTAATATTAACCTCCACCATAACGAATTCGATCTCTCAAGCAATCACAAAAGCTCAGGCAACCAAAATTGAACGCCAGAAACGAATGCTCAATCAACCAGTCACAAAAGATCAGGCAGTCACAGACACAGTCACATATGCACAAAATCTAATCAATATCGGACGCCGAAAATGAATGCTCAATTAACCAGCAGTCACAAAAGATCATCCAGTCACATAAGCACAAAATCTAATCAACAGACCATCTCTCTCACGACAGTCACAAAAGCGAAAGATTCTAAGTCCGTTACAAACGAACAAAAGCTCAAGCAGTCACAAAAGCTAAAAGCTAAAGCTTAAGCTGTTACGAAAGCATAAAAGCTTGGGTAGTCACAAAAGCATAAAATCTAATCAATAGACCGTCTCAGGTAGTCACAAAGGCTAAAACTGAGGCGGTTATAAAAGCACAGGTAGTCATTAAAGCACAAAATTTAATAACAGACCATCCAGAAAGCCCGGATTCTGGTAAGAACACTCAAAAGAATAAAATCCCAACGAATCCACGTGTTTTGAGGCATCACAAAGCCATGTGTTTTGAGGCATCCACGAGTACATCGCATGTACGTGTTTTGGGTGGCGTAGGTGTTTTGGGTGATTAAGACTTTATCATCCTTAACAAATGGGGATATGTAATGATGTAAGAATTAGATGTTCATGACCCCTTGGGACTAGTTTTGATTGAAAATTTTACATATAAATTAATGAAATGGATGAAATGGCTAATGCAATTATTTTATATTTTTTTTTATGTATAAATTTTAATTAAATATTAGAAAAAGTAATTAATCACATAATCAATAACTATATAAATATAGTATATAATTTAATATCTTATGTAATTTTTCAAATCAAATCAATAAATATAGTATATAGTAATATATAATTATAGTATATAATTTAGCATTTTATCAAATCTTTCAAATCAATAAATATAGTAAATATTGGTCCATTTAAGATTAATGTAAGATATATTTTTATTTTTATTTTCTATTTGAAAAGATAAATAAGGTAGTTTTATTTAGGATAGTGGAAATAATGTTAAATTTAATATGGAGAGATTTCTTTGAAAATATCATCATAACACATGGATATTTCCACATTATCACCTCATTATCTCATTTTGTGTACTCCTACTTGCATTCATGTAATTTATAGTCTCTTCCTCCAATACTAACTGTTTAAATGCATTCTATTTCTAGCGTCATTGAACCATACTCCTTGGAGTCAATAGCATGATTTTATTGCAAGTTTGTTACTATCGAAAATTGAATTTTGTTGAATGATTGGATAGTTGATCTACACCAAAAGATCATGCTCTCAATATTCATTCCTATCTTAAGTTTTTTTTTTTGGTCATGTTTATGAGGATTTCTTAATGACCATCCAAAATTAATCCTTAGATTCCCAAATGTTTAACAACTAATTCAATACATTTAATACCTTTCATACCTTCTATTATTTTATTTTCTCCCTGATATAGGAATACAAAATAAGTTAGGTTTGGTGAACCATGCATAGTCTCGCAGCATATACCCTACACTTCGAAGTCCTAGATTACCTTTAGATTCACCATCAATGTTCAATTTCAGCCACCATTCCTCAAGGAGTTCCCAAAATTTTTTAATGGGATCCTTCTTTGAACCCTGAAGGTTGAGTATGTTTAAAGTAGAGTTTTCACATTAGTTGTAGTTCACCTTTGGAAAACATTGACTGGTCTCTCTGATTTCCCTTTGAGCTCTTAACCATATGTTATGAAGTGAGGAATTCATCTTTGAATATTCTTAGGTTTATTTCCTTCCACGACAAGCACATAATAAATCCTAGCTTATGATTTACCTTCCAAATACTTTTCAAGAGTAGAGGTTTCCACCATGATTAACCTTAGGATGATAGTAATAATCTATTAGAAGAAGAGGATAGTCCTTTTTGATTGACATAACCCTTTTTGGTGGTTGTAGGTGAATGACGTCATTTCCTTTTTCGATTATACATCTTAAAAGCACTATGGGTATCCAGCTAGAATTGGATTTCAAACAACAATATCTTCTAATCGAGATTGAAAATCTATAAGCACATGCATTTTTTTAAACAATAAAAAATTCAAATCTTTTTTAACCTTTTTTTTATATAATTATTAGTTAATTCAATTGTTATAAACTAATTAAATTGTATTTTAAACATAATATAATATTTTTTTAATAATATATCATTGTATATTTTATAATTATTATAGTTGTATCTTATGTATTATTATAATAATTTTATATTTTAAACTCTCTCTATCTATATCTATATCTATATCTATATATATATATATATATATATATAAGTGAAAAAGGGGTGTTACCTGCTATATTATATTAACAAAAATACAGAGAGATACAGCAGTACCACTCCCACCAAATGTGCCGCCATTTTACCGGAAACCAACACAATTTGGGGCACGTATGTTGCTTCTAAGAAAAAAAACAAAATATTGTTTCACCATTTTTCCTGTTCGAAGGAAACAAGGAAAGATGGAAATATATTGTCTTGATTCTGAAAAACAAGATTAAAAACCAGAATAATAAAGACAAGCTCGAATACCCGATGACCTGTTGTCCTAGTCCTCCTGCCTCGCTGCTCTTGGCTGAATGAAAAACGGTTGGGCGCACATTGGGAATTTCCAATTCGTTGGGGCATTGGAGTAAGCATCCAGAAGAATATCCAAATGTTGTCCCATTAGGATGGCTCTGTGCTCCTGGTCTGCCATTTGTCCTCAGAGTTCAAACAATAGTTCCAGGTGTGTCGCGTGGAGGAATGGTGGATGGGCACTGAAGCGTGCATGCATTCCTTTTGTGTATGCCTTGCCTGGGTTACCCTCCTCTGCTTCTGCGCTAGCCTCGTCTTTGTCCATGGATGCGATGTCTATGTGGTGCACCATTACTACACAGGTCCTCTACGAGACCACATCCATGTAAGGCACTTCCTTGATATAGCACATTGGGAGATCCTCATAGAGCCTCCCCCTTGTTTTGTCTCTTTCTTGAGGCTCCAGGGCAGTCGGGGTGTCTTCCGTGTATTTCCTCTATGTAGCAGGTTGGAAAATCCTCTTCAATCTTTCCCCTTAAGCTACTTCCAGCTTGAGTTTCAGGGGTAGTTGGGGGATTTTCTTCTTTCTTAATGTCTGTGGGCTGCCAATTATCCAGTGCTGGTGGGGTCTGAGTGATATTCTCCATTGTAGACTCTATTGTAGGAGCATGGAGTGCAAGACGGGCGAACCTCGCTCTTTGACGAAGAATGGAGTTGGCCAGCGAGAGTGCTCTTTCCATATGCTGTCTCCTCTGGTGCTGAGCAACGTGGGTGTGCCAAGCTGACCAGCGACGAGGCTTGCCTCACTCTTGAGGCATCGTGGAAKAATAGTGAGTGTAAAACTCACCAGGGTTCATAAAAATCACCAGGGACAGGACGCAAACAGAAACGCACTAGAGCTTACAATCGACGGGGAGTTGCAGAGCAAGCATGAACCAACTGTGATCAGACTTCTTTGTTTTCACATTCTTGTGGGATGACTGCACATGGATTMACTTTAACTCTTCCATATTTAATGTTTGCAGTGCCGGCCCTTTCGTGCGAGGGAGAATTCGCTCACCCGGAGGTCTACCATAATGGCCTGCTCCCATCGTTAATGTTGAATAAATGGGGAGTAGCCTGCTGCATTTAAACCTTGGCTAGGTGCTATGCCAGATGGCAATGTTGCGCAACGTGTCACCCCATCCGAGGCATTTTAAGCTTAATATATTATTATAACTATATTTTAGATTTGATATTCTATGTCCCTTGTCCCATAAACAAGGGGTTTCATACACCAATTTGGTATCCAGGTTGGCTTGACCTTAAAAATACATTATTGTTATTTCGGTCTTGGTGGAATTTAATCACCATCATAATCATCACCATCATATTTAATTATCTCACTTAATGTAAACGAATTAAACTAATTAAATTATATTTTAAACATACTATAACAGTTTAATTTTTAAAATAAAATATCATTTTATTTTTTTTAAATATATCTTATAATTATTATAATAATTATATTCAAAATTTATCATTTTATATTTTTATAGTATAACATTTTATGGGAATGGAAATGGAGTGAGATACAATATTTATATTTATAGGAACTTTGATAATACTTATTATTTTGAATTCATAATACTCAACAAGTAGAGTTATATAATATAAGTAACATTTTCAAAAAAATGTAAATTAACATTTATTTATAACTAAACCATTAAGTAACATTTAAAAAAAATAAAAATTAAGACTTATTTTAGAATTATTTTTTAAGTTTTAGTTTATTTTAAAATAATTTAATTTATTAAATTTTTAAAAAGTTATTTTACAAAAAATATATTCCCTAAAAAAATTGGATTTTTCTAAAAAAAAATTACAATATTATTATCTTATCTATCTTTTTAATATAAAATGATGATTTCCACTAATTTTTAATTTATTACATAACACATTTCTTTTGTTAATCAATATTTTAAATTCTCTTAATTAAATATATTCATTATATTTTAACATAAATAAAAGGTTATGTTTTAATTTTTTATATAATTTATAGAATTCAATATATTATAAAATAATTTTTCTTTTTCTTTTTTAAATTAATAAATAAAAATAATTTATTTTAAATTAATTAAACATTTATAATATTAATTTTTAAAATATAAAATAATATATTTTATTAAGCATCCCAAAATACAAAATAAAATTTATAAACAAAACTTATTAAATATATTATTTTGTCTTTATTATTCTCTTAACTAACTTCCGATGATGATATACTCCAGTATGAAAATGGGATGATGATAGTTTATTGTTTGGAGAATTAATTGGTTTACCTACTTTACTTTAAAATAAAGTAAATGTTTGATATTTAAATTTTCATTATACAAAGGTTGTGATTATTTCATCTTTTCATTGTTGAATGTTGTTTCGTTCTACATTCTATTTAAGGCTTATGTTAGTTTATACAATCCAGTATCTCGTTGTTCCGCCAAATTAGTGGAAACCGAAGAAGGTGACAGATTGTGATGTCATTGTCAAAAATGGCAATCTTCCATCTTCCTTGTCGAGTGAAAACTAGGGCAGGTGGTGCATTCGAGTCTGTGCAACATTGTGCTAGGAAACCAAGACAGAAAGAGGACATAGACTGAAAATTAAATACATAACTATAAAACTTCTTTGTTATAGTTCAAGGAGCCAAGATGAGAATGCTCGTGATAGCCAAACCAAGTAAATTACCCATTTGCACCCGAGGTCATGTCGCTCGGGTCACCGCTGAGGGGGTCATTCCTGGGCCAGAGCATGAATGGCCTGACATAAGTAGGACATGTCTGGGCTGCTGGTGAGCTCGAGTAGGCCTTGTACAACATGTCAATTCTCTGATGCATGAGGGTGTCTCGGTGAATTTGATCAACAATATTTCTTATGAGCTAAAAAACAAGTAATAACTACTTCGGATGGAAGAAGAGAGGTGGTTCCTGGTTGAAATCCGACAGTGTCAAGAGTGGTGTTGGTGCCAAGACTGGGCCACCCTTGTTATCTGAAGAGATGAGGTGAAAAAGCATGGATGGTCACAACACAGATGCTTTATTTGTAAAAGGGCGTACTTAAGACAGGAACCTTGGTAGGCCTTGGGGTGGAGATCTAAATCTACAGGTAGATCTAAGTCTCCAGAAAAATATTTGAGGAAATGTTGGAAGTGTGGTAAAATAGGGCATTATAAGAAAGACTACAAGTCTAAGAAGGTTGAAAAACCAAAGGGATCTAATAGTTTCTCTTCCACAGAGGCGAAAACCTCCACTGAAGAAGGAGGTGATGTTTACCTAGCATCTACAAGTACACATGAAGATCTTGATGTATGGTTGATTGATGTGGTGCATCATGCCATATGAATCCTCACAGGAAGTGGTTCTTTGAATATGAAAAATATGATGGTAGTGACGTATTCCTAGGAGATGACTCGATAGCAAACATCTTGGGATGTGGAAGGGTTAAGTTGCTGCTAAAATATGGAAGGATTAGAATTCTCCCTGGTGTTCTGCACATTCCAAAACTAGCCAGGAGCCTAATATCTGTAAGCAAGATGGATGATGCAAGAGTGGATACTGTATTTGGAAAGAACACTTGAAAGATGGTACGAGGAGCAATGGTGTTGATGAGGGGATTTCGATGTGTAACTTTGTACAAGTTGTTGTGAAGCACTTATACTAATGGGTGTAACAGTTCTGTTGTCCTTGAGCAGAAAAATAAAGAAGACAAGACCAATATCGTCCCTGAAAAAAAGACCATACTGTGGCATCAAAGACTGGGACATATTGGAGAAAAGGGCCTTCTAACACTACACGGTAAAGGTATGGTTGAAGGTATGTTTAATTTCACTCTGGATTTTGATTTCTATGAACATTGCATATATGATAAACAAAATCGAGTAAGATTCCCATATGGTGCTACTAGAGCAAAGGGGGTCATAGAGTTGATATAGAGTGATGTGTTTGGACATGTTCCTGTTCCATCCCTAGGTAAATCTGTGTATTATGTTTCATTCATAGATAATTTTTCAAGGAACACGTGGATTTATTTTCTTAGAAAGAAATATGAGGTATTTGATAAAATTAAAGAGTTTAAGACTCTGGTAGAAAATCAGACAGAGAAGAAAATAAAAGTATTCAGAATAGTTAATGGTGTAAGAAGTGTGGTATAGCAAGGTAGAAGACTACTCCATACACTCCTCAACAAAATGGAGTTGCAGAAAGGATGAATAGGACACTGATGGAAAAATCAAGGAGCATGCTCAGCAGTGCCGGGTTAGGACAAGAATTCTGGGCAAAGGTAGTGGGTACAACATGTTACCTAGTCAATCGATTTCCATCATCAGTGTTGGATGATAAAACTCCACACAAGGTATGGTCTAGAAAGAAACCCTCTCTTCAACATATTAGAGTGTTTGGTTGTGATGCTTATGTACATGTTCCAAAGGAAAATAGGAGTAAGTTGGATAAAAAGGCTGAAAAGTGTATCTTTATTGGTTATAAATATGGTGTGAAAGGTTATAAACTTTGGAACCGAGAAACCAGGAAGATTGTTTACAATCAAGATGTTGTGTTCAGAGAGGTAAAACATGTTTCCAAATAAGAATTCCTACCAACGCAAGATGCACTTGAGAAAATAGAGCTTGAGTTGGATGATGCAAAATCTGAATCATCTGAAGAAGAGGAAACAAAAGAAGAAGAAGAGGAAGAACCTCATACCCCAGTATTGAGGAGATCAGTGAGAGATAAAAGGCAACTAGAAAGGTATAGTCCACCTGATTTCCGTTCAAATTTTTCTTTATCTATTACTGATGATGATCCCAGAACTGTTAGGGAAGCATATAATTCAGAGGATAGTAAACTCTAAAAGAAGGCCAGGGTTGAAGAAATGGATGCCTTGGATAAGAATGAGGCATGGAATATAGTTGAATTGCCAACTGGAAGAAAATCTGTTGGTAGTGTTGGGTATGTGTAATATTCTTTGCACAAGTAGAGGATAACTATGTGTATTCTAAATTAATTGGTGGTCATGTGATTTATTTGGTCTTGTATGTGGATGACATGTTGTTGATAGGAAACAACAAGGAGATTATATAGGATGTGAAAACTCAGTTGTCCTCTAAATTTGACATGAAGGATCTTGGTGCTTCAAATTTCATTTTGGGCATGGAAATTAAAAAAGATCGAAAAGGGAGGAAACTCTGGTTAAATCAGAGAAAATATGTCG